>VONZ01004343.1:0-10783 GCA_012976165.1 Labeo catla | reverse complement strand
AAAAAAAAAAAAAAAAGAATTTGGGAAAAATTTAAAACGGATTTTATAGGGCCCTACATTTATTTATTTATTTATTTATTTATGTATTTATTGTAATTTCACTGTAAACTCACCTTTATTTTTCACAGGTGCAAAATGCAAATTTCACAATCACAACTTTTCCCTTTATTTCTAATGCATTGTTTTCCCTTCATAATAAGGCAAAAAAAAGTCACGTTCCACAACCTTCACACTTTCTGTTTCACCTGAACTGCTGAGACTATCACCAACTTTTCTCCTCTGCGTTTCTGCTTGGTCCTTTTTTGTAAGTGTCTGGTAAGTAAATAACGGTAAATGTAAAGTTCTCGTAATTGCACCTACTGTGATTCGAATGATCACAACTTTATAATTCAAAAATGCATCTCTGTAGCAGTTCTAAATTAATCTTGTAACTGTTTTCAACAATTTTGACCATTTCCACAGTACTTCTTGCAATTTGCAACCTTATTTCTCAGAATTATTAATACATTAATTGTTAGAAATAGATGTTAATTGCTTGCAATTGCAACTGTATCACAATGTAACTTTTTAATTTTAAACAATTACTGGTCACACATTATTTTAAGGTCCAATTCTCACTATTAACAAACCATTAACTGTGAGTTTTGCCTCAATAAACACCTAATTTGCTGCTTCTTAGTAGTTAATAAGGTAGTTGTTAAGTTTAGGTATTGGGTAGGATTAGGGGTGTAGAATATGGTCAATCAAAATCAAAACGTGCTTTATAAGTACAAATAAACAGCCAATATGTTAATAATAGACATGCTAACAAGCAACTAGTTAATAGTAAGAATTGGTCACTATACTAAAGTGTTACCCGATTATCGCATCTTATTGTTTATCCTAATCCGAATTGAACCTGGCATGTCCCTTTAAAAAGCAACTTCTGGAAATAAATGTAAATGTAAACAGACAGGTAATGATAACATATTGCAAAAGAGCAAATTACATCCTCCTTTGAAAAGCACATACATCAAATAGATGTTTCAACAAGGTACGTGCTCTATTAGAAGAGTTTCCGAACAGGTTTGTGTCTCGATGAATGGAGAATCATTACACAGCACCTCAGTATATTTTCCATCATTATCATTATCAATGATAATTGCTGTTGTTCTCGTGCAGTTGGTTTGTTTCTGGCACATGGTCGTTTACGCAGACTTTCCAAATTGCCCCGAATGCATTAATTTCTCAAAGTCTGTGAGACAACACATCATGTGAGTCAAAACCAGACAGGAGGACATTAATCTGTCTTCCGCTCGGAGATGAAAACACTTTCGACGAGGGGGAAAAAGATAAAAAGTGGGATCAGTTAATGAAAAATTCATTCAATGAAACTTGATGGGTGTAGGCCTGGAAAGGAGAGTGTGTTTTGACAGTGGAGGGAGAAACATAAATTGAAGGGGAGAGTGGATCCACACTGAAAAACACATCAATAAATGAGTTGAAAATCTGGAGTGTGTGGAGCTTCGGGTAAGAGAGTGAGAGAGAGAGGGAGAGAGAGAGAAAGCAGGCTGGAGGCATACACAGAGTCTAATTACCTCAACAGAAGACCATCCAGCATAACACAGACCAACTCCAGCTGAGAGACGTGTGTGTGTGTGTGTATGTATGTGTGTGAGAGAGAAGCTTGCAATGTAGCCTGCAGCTGTTGTTGCTCTGATGCCCAAGTCATCCTCTTAGCTCTGTGGTAAAAAGACTCTATAGATGCAGGGGCTGAGCAGAAAAAGCACATTTAATTCACCTTAATTTAGAATGACAGCCTTGCAACCTATTAGCAAACATTTCAGCTGTGATTATGACTCCAGCTTCGTGTGTAAATGCATGCGAGTGCCAATGAATATGTCATCCTCTCTACTAGCCCTTTGTTTTTAGCTTGATGGACTAATGGATACACTCCAGAGTAAATTATACAGTGACCAGAGAAATGTCCTTTCATGTTGTCGTCTCGCGATTGTTTAGTGCTCTTAAACTTTTATTGGGCTTGTGTGGGGACAGATCGGAAAACAAAGTCAGCTGCTGCACTCAATACTTCGCTATTGATTTTCAAGGGACGATATGCACTTGTAAACAGTCTTCTGGTGAAGACATATGTGACCCTGTACCACAAAACCAGTCTTAAGTCACTGGGATATGTTGTAGCAATAGCCAAAAATATTGTATGGGTCAAAATTATCGATTTTTCTTTTATGCCAAAAATCATTAGGAAATTAAGTAAAGATCATGTTCCATGAAGATATTTTGTCAAATTCCTACTGTAAATATATCAAAACTTAATTTTTGATTAGTAATATTCATTAGTAAGAACTTTGTTTGGACAATTTTTAAGGCAATTTTCTCAATATTTTGATTTTTTTGCACCCTCAGATTCCATATATTCAGATAGTTGCATCTCGGGCAAATAGTGTCCTATCCTAACAAACCATAAATCAGTAGAAAGGTTATTTATTCAGGGTTTTACAAAATGACCCTTATGACTGGTTTTGTGGTCCAGGGTTACATCAGGGGAAATGCAAATCAGGGGAAATGAATATGCATATGCAAATCAGGGGAATAAATAACAACTTTGAGAGAAGTTATGATTCAGGTATTAGATATTAGAGTTTTGTAAGCTGTGCTCTTTAGCTGAAATATCAATTCAGCTGATTCAACAATTTGGAGAATTTCACAAGATCCATCAAGAAATCGTGGATCACATGACTTGTGTTTGTTCTATATATAGCGACAGCAGGAGGAAAATTCCTCTATCCACAAACTGTGTCTCAGTGTATCTACAAGTCATTAGTTGTGTATATTAACAAGTAGTAGCCAAATATATTTAGAATTACGCTAATGTCAAAATAAAGTTGACCTGGAGTGCTTTGTGTTTACAAAGCATGTGAGCGAGCCATGCTGGGAGTGCAAACATTTGAGATGGTCTGAGTTCATTTGGAGTGTTCAAACACAAGCCTACATTCTTGCGAACTGTCATTTACATACACTCCTAAAAAAATTTTCCAAGAATACATTTTCACAGTGATGCCATAGAAAAATCATTTTTGGTTCGCCAAAGAAAACAACCCCTTTTTTTTTTTTTTATTGTGAAGACTATTTTAATAATATAAAGAATTTTTTTCCACTATAAAGAACCTTTTGTGCAATGGAAAGGTTTCATAGATGTTAAAGGTTCTTTATGGAACTACAGAAGCCAATAAAGAACCTTTACTAAAGAGTGACACATCAACTAGGAGTGCAATTTCCTGAAGAACAACAGAGCTCACTGCTTAACTATCCAAGTATGATGCATTATTGGAGAAACTAACTAGCTAGTCACGACTGCTTCCCGAAGATGTTGTCGCACATCCGCCATTCGAATGACATGAAGCAGGTGGTGGATTTATAACTTCTGGTAATTAATGTCAGATTATTGGTGTAAATAATGAACATGACATCTGGGGACTGCTTTTTGTTCTCTGTTATTTTGCAGGTTTTCTTATGTCACTCTTGGCTTCCCCTGTGGTACGAAAACACATTCACATGTGTGCACTACTCACAAAAAAAAAAAATAAATAAAAAAAAATAAATAAATAAAAATAAAAAAATCTGTCATTATTTACTCACCCTCATGTTGTTCCAAACCTGTATGACTTACTTTATTTAGCTGAGCACAAAATGTTATTTAACCAAACAGTTGCTACTGGAAATCAATGGGGTCCAACAACTGTTTGATTACCAACATTCTTCAAAATGTCTTCATTCGTGTTTAACAAATGGCAGAAACTCATACAGGTTTGGAACAACTTGAAGGTGAGTAAATGATGACAGAATTTTCATTTGTAATTTACATTCAGTAGCTCTTTATTTTACAGAGTTGTTCCACATGTACATACTATGTACTTGTTATGGTAATTTCAAAAACTGGGTAATAACTAGGTACTAACCCTGAAGCTACCCTTTATTAAGTTATTATTAGTACTTTCTTAGGTAGTACAAGTAAGTGCACATACTGTAAAATAAAGTGTGCCAGCATTAAATAAATAGTTACTTGAATAGTGTTTTTTTATTTTTATTTTTATTTTTTTTTTTTCTATGAATTATGAGGTGAAATAAAGAAGGAAAAATAAATAAATCAATAATAATTTATACAACTATATAATTATATATACAATAAATATTATGCATATTAAGAAATACTGTGAAATAATATGCATATTATGAAGGGCCAAACAGGAAATAATTTATAAAATCTGTATATGTAAAGTAAAATGTGAACATACAGAAATCCATCTGAATATATAGTTTTATGTCTGAATATAGTAAATCTGAATATCCGAATATATATAAGTAAATCATACATATATAGGTATAAATCATGAATATATAAATGCAAAAATGTATATGTAGATAAAAATCTGAATATATAAATGTAAATCATGGGTATATAGAAGTGAATCATGACTATATAGATGTAAATAATGAATATATAATATATTGAATATAATGATGCAAATCTGAATATATAGATGTAAACCATGAATATATAGAAATAAATATGAATATATAGACGTGAATCATGAATATGTAATATATTGAATATACTGATGTAAATCTGAATATAATGATGCAAATCTGAATATATAGATGTAAATCATGAATATATGATATATTTAATATACTGATGTAAATCTGAATATAATGATGCAAATCTGAATATATAGATCTAAATCATGAATATATGATATATTTAATATACTGATGTAAATCTGAATATAATGATGCAAATCTGAATATATAATATATTGAATATACTGATGCAAATCTGAATATATAGATGTAAATCATGAATATATAATGTATTGAATATATAGATGTAAATCCAGAAAATTATGTAGAATGAAATTGTATATGTATGGTATGAAAGATATAGATTTGCTTATTTTGTCCATATGTCATGCAAACAAGAAGCTATCGTTCTAACCAGGCTGAGAGCTGTATTTCCACACAATTTTGCGACACTGATTGCAATTGTTTACTGAGAGCTATGGATTCTGGAAACACCAAATCCTTGAACTACTTTGGTAATGATGGAACTCATGAGTTTAGTTGCAAACAATTTTTATAAATGCACAACTGTTGACAAATTTTCTGGAATAAGAAACGGTGCATGGGATATTTTCAAGCCGCTGCCATCAGATGTCCTCCTCTCTTGTTTCCCTGCAATGCCTGTTGCATCTGGAACTCTAGATATTTCTCATTCATGAACGCTGGTTGCATTTATTTAAAACAGTGTCTGAGAGTAAGGCAACATCACACTGAGGTCAACACATCCTGTATCCCAGCTTTATCAAAACAGCCACTGTGTCGTGTAGCTCCAACACGACGAGGGCAGGATATTGCTCTGCATGCTGAAGTGCTAATGTATTCGAGCTGTATAATAGTCTCGCCTCCAATTAATTTGATTGTGTGTGCAGTGTTGACTGCCTCTGCGCGTCTGCCATCCTGCAGACACAGAAACAGCCCCCCACCCTCTGTTTCACCACCCACGGGGAGATACACCGCTAACGTCTGCGCTGCGCTCTGACAAGGCTGTAACGCGGCAGTTATTACAGTGCCACTGCACATTAGCGCTAACCTGTGCTAACCTGACCCAGGCACCTGAGCCGCAGCACGCCGCAGCCGCTAATCGCTAATGAAGCTCAATTACCATCACAGACGCCTTTGTGTCGGAGCATCTATTCAGCGCTAATGCTACCTGTTCCCCCACTAGCATCTGGACACTGTCCAAGCAGAGTTTGCAGTTAACCCGTGGTGCTAATAATGCCAGATTTTTATAATTGCTAATGAGCATGCTCTAATGATTTAACAGTGAAATCTTCTGGAATGCAAGGCAATCAAATACAATACAAGTATGTTATTCCTTTAGGGAGGTTATGTAGTGTGTGTTAAAGAAATCACAAAAAACAAAAACAAAAACAAAAACAAAAACAAAAACAAAAAAACAAACATTAAAAATAAGGTGCAAACAATCACATAAAGAATGCAAATTCATGAATGAATGAATAAATTAAGTTATACACACAGAAAAAAAAAAGAAATTAATTAAATATTTATATATACTAAAGAATAATATGTATATATAATTCAGAAATATTTATGTATGCAATAAATAAGTAATAGTTATATAATTATTCATATAAACCATAAAATAACATTTATATATACTGCGGAAATATTTATATAGTAAACAAATAAATAAGTACTATATAAGTAATTATTTATATATACTGTAATATATATATATATATATATACATATATGTGTGTGTGTGTGTGTGTTTGTGTGTGTATAATGTAGAAAATATATTGAATTATGCAATAAAAAATAAAAAATAATAAATAAATACGTTATATAATTATTTATATATACTATAAAATAAAATCTATATATAATTCTGAAATATTTATGCATACTATAAATAAATAAATAAATGTTATAATTATTTATATATACTATAAAATAACATCTATATATAATTCAGAAATATTTATGTATGCTATACATAAATAAATAAATATTATAATTTATATATATATATATACTATAAAATAATGTATGTATAAATAAATAAATAAATAAATAATTTATTTATATGTACTATTTACTGATATATTTATATGTACTGTTGAAATATTTATGTATAAATACATAAATAAATAATATAGTACTAAAATTATTAATATATACTATAAAATAATATAAATATATATAATGTAGATATATTTATGTACAAATAAATAAATAAATAAATAATATAGTACTAAAATTATTTACATATACCACAGATTAACATTTATATATAATTCAGAAGTTCATGAATAAATAAATAAAAAAAATAAATAAATGGTGCGAATATTTATGTACACTTTCAATCAATATATAACCCTTGTTACTTTTGTTAAAAAATATATATATATATATATATATATATATATATAGATAGATAGATAGATAGATATATTTTTTATATACATTTTTTTCTACATTTTTTTTTTTACAAAAGTACTAGATTATTTATATTGTAATCCAAAGTACTACCACGGTATTACAAAAAACAGCATGGCAATGTTTTTTTTTTCTTTCTTTTTTTTTTTTTTTTAGCAAGTGTCAACTTTTTCTATTGCATTACGGATTTTTTGTATTTTATTTTAATAAAGACACTATTTAGTCACTTAATAATAATAATAATAATAATAATAATAATAAACATTACATTACAAAACTTGTTTTTTTTTGGTAGGAATGTTCAGAGTGTAGCAGTACAAAACAATACAATTCACAGTATACAACCTGTGTGTTTCTGTGTAAATACACACTACTCTGTCACTGAAGGATCTTTGGTTTTGTCAGCTGCAGGATTTCCACTGTGTTCCTTTGCCTATATTATTAAAGTCTGCCTGCGCATCTTTAGCTGCTACCGCTAGTGCCTCACTCTTCTTATGCGGCCTGCTTGATTGACAACTGAAGAGCTGAGAGAAGGATTATGGGAGAAATGAGCACCCAGAGGGGCAGCTTAGGGAATCCCAGTCAAACCTGCTGGATATTGACAAGCTCGTCACTATTAAGTATTAACAAAACCCTGTGTGCTCGAGCTGAGCCGCTGGCACATGAAGTTATTTGTCAAAGACAGATGGAGAAGCATAAACACGGCCGAGTGCCGGGCGTTAACTTGCGAAGAGCTGTCGCCCACACCAAATGCAAATAGTGACATATAGAATATTGCCAGAATGGAGTGGGCGACACATAAATCCCCGTTCACTGGTCTTATATTACAACTAGGCATGCATATAGTAATGTTTCCTTTATAATTCAATTAAAACAATAGTCACTTCTATTTTTGTTATATTCGCAAACAAGTTTCTTTTACAGTAGTTCTGCTTTTTGATTCCAGTTCTAAAGCTAAGTAAAGCTACTTTACGTTTTCTGATTGGCTGGTGCAGCTTCATTATGGATTGAGATCTTTTTGGCAACTTGGTTTAGTGAAATAACAGTTGGTGGTTCAAGTGCTGCCTTCTGGCATCCTAAAAAGAAAAAAAAAAATCAATAAGGAGGGAGTCGGATCCCAGAAGGAGCTCAGAACGGCCACTTTAGGAGAAGAGCCAGGTATGAACTTTACCCTAATCAAGCCTACCATTATATACAAGTTGTGTATATTCACTGTTTTCTATTTTAATATACTCTAAAATATAATTTTTTCTTGTCATGCAAAGCTAAATTTTTATCAGCCATTATTCCAGTCTTCAGTTTCACATGATCTTTCAGTAATAAATATGCTGATTTATTATGGTCACACACTTATTTTAAGACAAAACAAAACAAAACAAGGTAACACTTTAGTATATAGGGAACAATTCTCACTATTAACAAGGTACTGATTAACATGTCTATTATTAACATATTGGCTGTTTATTAGTACTTACAAAGCACCTATTCTGCATGACCATATTCTACATCCCTAATCCTACTCAGTACCTAAACTTAACAACTACTTCACTAACTATTAATAAGCAGCAAATTAGGAGTTTATTGAGGCAAAAGCCGTAGTTAATGGTTTGTTAATAGTAAGAACTGGACCTTAAAATAAAGTGTGACCATAATAAATCAGCATATTAGAATGATTACTGAAAGATCATGTGAAACTGAAGACTGCAATAATGGCTGATAAAAAAATTAGCTTTGCATGACAAGAATACATTATAGACAATACATTATAGACTAATAAGTACCTTGTTAATAGTGAGAATTGTTCCCTATACTAAAGTGTTATCTTTATTATTTAAACTGTTGTGTTGCTTAATATTTTTTTGGAACCTAAGATACTTTTTTTTTTTTTGGATTATCTGATGAATAAAAAGTTAACAAGAACGGCATTTATTTAAAATAGAAATATTTTGTAACAATATACACTACCATCTACAAGTTTGGGGTCGGTCTTTTTTCTTTTCTTTAATTTTTTGAAAGAAATTAATACTTTGCGTTTCGGTTAACACTGACTTCTGCAAAACAAAACAAAAAACAAACAAAACAAAACAAAACAAAACAAAACAAAACAAAACAAAAGGTTACGCTTAAGTGTAGGGAACAATTCTCTCTATTAACTAGTTACTTATTAGCATGCCTATTATTAATTATTGTATATTACTACTTATAAAGCACATGTTCTGACCTAATTCTACATCCCTAATCCTACCAAATACCTGAACTACCTTACTAAGTATTAATAAGCAGCAAATTAGGAGTTTATTGAGCCAAAAGTTGTAGTTATTGGTTTGTTAATAGCGAGAACTGGACCTTAAAACAAAGTATGACCAAACAAAACAAAAGACACAAAACACAAAACACAAAACAACACAAAAGAAAAGAAAATAAAAGAAAAGAAAAGAAAAGAAAAGAAACAAAAAAAAAAAACAAAGCAGCAAAAAGCAAAACACATCACAATACCAAAAAAAAAAAACATAAAGCAAAACTAAACTAAACAACATAAAACAAAAAAACAAAATATAAAACATAACACAAAATAAAGCACAACAAAACACAAAAACAAAACACTTAAAACTAAACAAAAAACAACACAAAACAAATACAACAAAAACAAACAAAAACAAACAAAACACAAAATAAAGCAAAACAACAACAACAACAACAAAACAAGATGGCTATCCATCCAACACAAAACAAGACAAAACACATTTGTTAAAATATCTTTAGAAAGTCATACAGGTTTGAAACGACATGAAGGTGAGTAAACTACAACTTTTATTTTGAACTATTCTTATTTAATCAAATTCAAATAAAATGCTGTTGCTACTTTTTGTAATGTCTATTTGAGGCTTTTTTACACACAAACACACACATACAAACAATTCGTTTCAATGCAGTTTAACATTTGTTTTTTTACACAAATCGCATCAGATGTTAATTTGACTTCTTATTCTATGCTTCTTCTAACAGTTATGAGAGTGCTATGTGAGTGCTGATATTGTTATGCCTTAATATTTTAATCCTTGCTCATATATTGACAACTAAACCAGCACCAGCAACCTTTCCTTCAGTCACACATATAAAGATACACATGCACATGTGTTGAGAGCAAAACATCTTGTTAGTGAATGACACCTGGTAGCGCGGCCTGATTCGATTAACACTTCCGAGGCTGTAAGTGAGACTCTAGGATGGCTGTGAATGTGGCATCTGTAGATGCACTCGAGTGCAATTTTTTTTTTTTTCTATATATAATTTCTAGTAAGTAAAAGAAAATGCAGATTTTGAGAATGCAAACACCTTGCTGTAGGAGTTAAAAGATGAAGTTATTGATGTGAGAGGGTAAAAATAAATTAATAAAAAATTAGTAAAAAATAAATAAATCAATGCAATACAAAGTTATACTGTCAGCTCTAAAGAAAGAGAGTCCAAAATGGATAGCAGCAGTCCTGCGTGCATTTGAACACATCCAGGAAGAATGCAAGCTAAGGCAGAGTCAAATATGGGTCACACAAATAAATTGCCCTGTGCTTTTCTTTAAAAGCATCATCTGTCTGTCAGCCGGACAAAGTGTGTCAACACCAGCACGGCTCTATGACTATGACAAGACCTATTTAGTGTGTGCAATACATGTTTGATAGATGGAAGATGTGAAACTGAACTCTGGGTGTTCTGACTTCACCTCCGTGTATTGATAAATAATATGTCTTTTCCAGAAACTTCTCTGCTT
>VONZ01004342.1:0-10786 GCA_012976165.1 Labeo catla | reverse complement strand
GTTTTAAATGTGTATATTTTTCTTTAAAAAATGCATCGATCCACTACAGAAGGCCTTTATTCATGTGTGAGGCACATTTTATTATGGATGGATGCGCTTTCTTGCACTCCTTTTGAACTGTTGAACAGAAACACCCGCCCATTGCCATGGAAAGCGTGGAAGAGCCAGGACATTTTTTTAATGTTACTCTGATTGGATTGGTCTGAAAGAATGAAGTCATACACACCTAGGATGCCTTGAGGGCGAGTAAATCATGGGCTAATTTTAATTTTTGGGTGAACAAAACCTTTAAGATAAAATCATGTAAATGATGGGTGTGATTCATCACTCCATAACAAGAGAGAAAATGCTCTTAGCATTCTTAGCATGTTGTAAAAAAAAAAAAAAAAAGTTCTGTAAATCTATAATGTTGAAAACAATGTACAAAAAATGTAGTCAATGGAACTTGTGTGTAATATTCCAAGACTTCCAAGACAAGGCATGCAGTAATAGTTGACACAAATGATAATTTATACTTTTGCTCTGATTGAAATCATGTACTGTGAAATGTCACTATCACACTATAAACCTCGTCATCTTTCTTTGGTGATCATAATTTAAAGCTTAATTCCATTTCCTTGTGCTTGATGTTTGCACAGATCATTGTACACTCACTCTGGTCATCAATATGAATCAATTTGCTTATAAATGAAAAGCATTAAAAGTTCCTTGTCAATGTATGCTTTTAGAACATTTCCAGTATTGAAATGGAGAAATTTACACTGTACCTATTTTATTTCTCTACTTAGGATGTGGATGCAGACTTCAGTCAAGCAGTTGTAGACCTGCTCACAGTTCTACCAGAGGACATGCCCTCATTGTGGATGCAATAAAGGCAATCATGGAGGGAAGAATTGTCATGGATGGGTTTGAAAGGCCTGTATTTTATTTTTGCTGTTCTGTTTGCATGCCATTCTGAAAATGCTCTATTGTTTAACAGTGTTCCAGTGGGTCCAGATAATGTTATGACAACAAAGTGTTGTTTAGTCAAGAAGTCTCAGAACACAGATGTTTTAAAAGCTAATTTTTATTATTGTGATATTCTTAAAGTTTTTTACAAAAATAAAATTTTGAGAATTTCAAACTTGTGTTAAGTTCATTTCATGCTGGTTGAACGAATAAAAATACGTTCAGTTTACTTAAAGAAAATGTGGAAACCGATTGCACAAAATGTTTTAAGTTCCCATAGCTTAAAATGGCAGATTAAATCCATGTTGAGAATAACAGCATTTAAGATGTTTGCACAACACAAAATAACACTATTAGTTAATAGAATTAATAAAGTAATCTTACTATTAAATCTTAAGTAAGATTAGTAAATGTCCTGGAGTATGTTAACTAGAAATGACATTAATCTAATTTGATATTTATTAGATAATTTACTCTGTAAGAGTTTGCTTTCTTTACTTTAAACTGATTATTAAATTAACTTTAGTTTTACCTTTAAGTTTGCTTTAACAAAATAAGGCAATCTGTTTCCAAACTTTTTTTAAGTAAGCTGAACTTATTAGGATTTACAGTGTACAGTTCAGCTACTAGTTTGTGATGTCACAAGTACAGCCAAGTAAACACTATTGCATGGCCAAAAATTGAATTTCACTCACACTGGTTTAATGACCCTGACAACGAGTGCATTCAGCATTGGGGAAAAAAATTGCATATTTTTACTCAAAAATAATAGATTTATGGTGTGTTTCTTGTATATTTTGAAGACACCCTTAATTAATTTGTAATATACTTGTAATACAAACAAAGTACACTTTAATATCACTAATCAAGCATGCAATTAGCTTACACAGCATATACTTAAAGTATACTAAGTATACTTGAAGTTGTTCCAATTTAGCACATAAAAGTACACTAAATACACTTACAGTTATGCTTTACTACAATTTAATTACAACTAAAATATACTTAGCACAAAATTAGTTGTTCCAAATAGCACACTTCAAGTTGACTAATCAGTAACACACTTGAAGTATGCTGACAATTAGTCTGGCTGCAAGTATACTTAGCATATTTTTTTTCACTAGGGATATCAGTAGAAAAATAACGTTCCAACATCCAAACAATGCTGATCAATAAACTGTTGAAAAGCAGGACTTTAGTGACGTTGAAATTTTAACGTTGATTGGATTTGCAGAAACTAAACTAAAATCAATATTGATTCAATGTTGGCAAATTCACCTATGTTGACAAACGTGACGTTGGAATGACGTTGCTATTTCAACGTTGATTCGATTTGCAAAATCTAAACAAAATCCAACGGTTATCCAACACTGACACCTGACGTTGATTCAACGCTGACTCCACGTTAAAATGCCAGCTGGGGCAGTTCATAAAACGCTTAGCTAGAGCCTTCTAGGAACGCCAATAGTGATTTTAGGCATGTCAGCTCATGAAACCAAGGCATGCTTGGAAACGCTCTAAAACGTCTTTTCTGAGTCAGAAAACGCTAGTTCATGCAGTTTCATGAAAAAGCTGACCCATATTAAAAATGTTTCAGATGCATGAAAGAAATGTTATTTACAACGCAGAAAGACAATTTTTAATGTGTTAGAAGTTTATTGCATATGAAATTTAGTTAGAGACTCAGTTCATAAAACGCTTAGTCTGGGCCTTCTAGGATCGCCAAAATGTTTTTAGGCATGTCAGCTCATGAAACCAAGGAATGCTTGGAAACGCTCTAAAACGTCTTTTCTCAGTCAGAAAACGCTAGTTCATGCAGTTTCATGAAAAAAGCTGACCCACATTAAAAATCTTTCACATGCATGAAAGAAATGTTATTTACAATCCAGAAAGAAACTTCTAGATGTGTTAGAAGTTTATTGCATATGAAATTTAGTTACAGCCTCAGTTCATAAAACGCTTAGTTTGTGCCTTCTAGGATCGCCAAAAATGTTTTTAGGCATGTCAGCTCATGAAACCAAGGAATGCTTGGAAACGCTCTAAAACGTCTTTTCTCAGTGAGAAAACGAAAGTTCATGAAGTTTCATGAAAAAAGCTGACCCATATTAAAAATGTTTCAGATGCATGAAAGAAATGTTATTTACAATGCAGAAAGACAATTCTTAATGTGTTAGAAGTTTATTGCATATGAAATTTAGTTAGAGACTCAGTTCATAAAACGCTTAGTCTGGGCCTTCTAGGATCGCCAAAAATGTTTTTAGGCATGTCAGCTCATGAAACCAAGGCATGCTTGGAAACGCTCTAAAACGTCTTTTCTCAGTCAGAAAACGCTAGTTCCCTATCTGTCGTACACTCCGAGTTGTGTCGAGTAGTGTACGACACTAGGGGTCGCTCTTGAGAGCCCAAACACCTCTGACAGTTTTGAGAAAGGCCAATGAAAATTGGGTGTGCAGATTTGCACAGCTGGCCACGCCCCGGACATCCGGGTATAATAGGGCAGCGTGTGCATCTGCTCACTCGTTCTGTTCTTCGGAGCCGAATGCAGCGTCTCTGCGTGAGATGCAGCAACATTCACCTCTCTCGTCGTTGGATCTGCAGCACAGACAGCGGTCTCTCCCTCTCTAGCACAGCCTGTGTTGTGAGAGTCCCCTGGGTGCGTCGACGGCGATCTTGAAGAGCAATCTTCCTTCTATGGGTGATTTCTCTGATAGAGCTGGCACGGTAGGATTGTGTGTTGGTTAACATATCTTTCCCTCCGTGTCATCCTGGTTGCGGCTTACCTTCCCAAACGATCGACATGACCGTTGTGTTCAGTGTTGAGTTATGCTCACGCTGATGCAGCGCTTGTTGTTGACTCATGTTTTGCTTGCGAGAGCTCGATCATGGACGCGCTTGCTCGTCAGCCGCGTGCTTTACGTGAAGCCGCGGCTCACTCCGACTGCTTCCCGCTCCGGTCCTTCTACTTTCGGGTACGAGGCCGTTGCGATGTGCGTCGGTAACGAGCATTAGGAAGCAGGGAAGGCTCTGCCGGGTGAAAACCCCGCAAACCTCTCGCTCCTCGCGTCCCTCGATCCAAACGATCAACACGACCGTTGTATTCAGTGTTGAGATTCTCACGCCGATGCAGCGCTTGTTGTTGATTCATGTTTTGCCGGCGAAAACATGACCTGGGCGCACGAGCCGTATGCTTACGTTCCCGACTGCTACCCGCTCCGGTCCTTCTACTTCCGGGTACGAGGCCGTAGCGATGTGCGTTGGTGACGAGCATTACAAAGCAAGGAAGGTTTTGCCGGGTGAAACCCCGCAAACCCCTCGCTTCGTGCGTCCCTCGATTGAGTTTCCGGACAAGTTTGTTAGTCTGTCTCAGTACAGCTGACTTTCTTATTCAGAACTCCTAATTGGGCGGAAATGGTTAGCGGCAGCATCGCTAAGGAAGGGCGTGAACTATTTGAAGCAGAAACTTCAGCTGAGCAAGCCTCTACGGGGGACTGATTCTCAGTTTGAGGTGGATGCAAAAAAATGGCGGCCGTGCCTGAAACGGGCAGCCAAGAAGGGGCTGGTTAATAGACATCTGGGTAACGACCTGTACGCTCGTTTCCAGTGTCTGTTTCCCGGAAGTGCACGAGAAGTGGTGAAATCGCGGAAAGCCCATTTAAAAAAATGGTCAGAACGTGATAAACCAACTTCTCCTCCTTCACCACTCTCGATGGGGGTCCAGCGAGGGGGTTTCAGAGGTTCCCCCAGGCGGAGGGGGCGATTGCAGTGTACTCCCTGCTAATCGCCGCCGCTTGTGAGATTCCTTCCAGAACTCCCGTTCAGGGCCTGTAAGTTCTTCCAGGCAAGGCTTACATGGCTTCTGGACAGGCTGCGTCCGCCTTACATACCACGGCCATCCTCTGGGTGTTCAGGCCGTGGTGTTGCGAGCTCAGTACGAGGGTGGTTCCAACCTAGAGCTGTGAGTTGTGGCACACGCTCTAGGAAGGGCGATGTCTACTTGTTGGTCCAGGAACGCCACCTGTGGCTGCACCTGTCAGAAATGCGGGAAATTTGAAGTCCGCTTCTTACCCCCCATTTCCCAGGTTGGTCCTTCTGGCAACACCGTGATAGAATTTGCAGCGAAAGTCCTTCACGGTAGGAGCAGACAGAGCCGCGGGTCAGGGCTCCGGCCCTCTACCCCCGGCTACTCCTGTCTGTTCGTCGCCACGGACAGTCCCCTATAGAACTCCTGAGGCCCCGCGACAGCCGGGCCTCCGGCCTGACCGCCCAGCGGTCAGAGATCTTGTGGGAAAGTGGCAACACAAGCTTGTCGGTAGGCTTGCTAGAACCCTCGTTAGGCTTCTAGTTTTTCTTCTGACAAGCAATCCAGAGCAGGCGGGCTAGCTGACCCGTCCAGATCCACTCTCGACCCGGGGATGAGAGATGGATTCGGCACAAACTCTGCATAATGGCAAAGACACACCGCGCTCTTGGGGCTTCATCTCCAAACACGGCGTTCTCTGCCTTATTCAGCCACAACATTCCCATTCCAGGTACGTCGGGTATAGTTCCCTGAGTCCTGAAGCTTCTCAGAACTACCTGACTTGGCTATGCAACTCAGGTTGCAAGGCATCCGCTAAGGTCTACGGCATTCTCTTATAAATCGACTCAGGGCAAGAATGCTATGGTCCCTTAAGCGGAGATCGCAGCCCCCCTGGGAAGGGTGCGATAGATCCTATCCCCTCAGCCAAAATGAAGGAAAGGGTTTGCCGACCCCTACTTCATTGTACCAAGATGGGTGGTTGACTCATACCAATCTTAAAACAGAGGTTTTTGAATCGGGCCCTTTCTCAAGCTCCCGTTCAAACATTAGCCCTTGAACACACATTCCTTGTGTGTCAGGGCTTAAGATTGGTTGATGGCATTGGACCTGAGCGACACGTACTATCATGTCTTGATCCTCCAAGACTCTGTCTTCGAGATCAGGCTCATCAGTACAAGGTTCCCCCTGCGGCCTATCCCTGCCGCCCTGCGCCTTTACGAAGGTAGCGGGGGCTGCCCTTGCCCCCCTCAGGGAAGTGGGCATCCGCATTCTCAATTATCTTGACGACTGGCTATTCCTAGCTCACTCGTGGGATATGGGTTGCGTACACAGGGACATGGTTCTCAACCATTGGCCCAGTTGGGACCTCGGGTCAACTGGGAAAAGAGCAAACTCTCCCCGGCACAGAGGATCTCTTTTCTCGGCGTAGAGCTGGACTCGGTTAGTATGTCTGCGCGTCTCTCCCCAGAGCGTGCACAGTCAGTTCTGAGGTGTGTGGCAACACTCAGATGCGGGTCAGCGGTCCCCCTAAAACAGGTTCAGAGGCTCCTAGGGCACATGGCATCCTCAGCCGCGGTCACGCCACTGGGTTTGATGCACATGAGACCGCTGCAGCACTGGCTTCATACTCGAGTCCCCAGGTGGGCGTGGCATCGAGGCACATTTCGAGGGAACATCACACCATCGTGTCGCCAGACACTCAGCCCTTGGACAGACATTATGTTCCTACGGTCAGGAGTTCCCCTGGAACAGGTGTCCAGACGCATCGTTGTCACCACAGATGCTTCCAAGACAGGCTGGGGTGCCACCTGCAACAGGCAGGCAGCTTCCGGGGTCTGGACAGGCCCCCGACTGTTTTGGCACATAAATTGTCTGGAGTTGTTGGCAGTGCTCCTGGCCCTGAGGAGGTTCCGACCTATGATTCAGGGCAAGCACGTGTTGGTCAGGTCCGACAACACTGCGGCTGTGGCCTACATCAACCACCAGGGCGGTGTACGCTCCTTTCGCATGTCACAACTAGCCCGCCACCTGCTGCTCTGGAGTCAACACAGACTCAAGTCTCTACGAGCCACTCACATTCCGGGCGAAGCCAATCGTATGGCCGATTCCCTGTCACGGCAGGTTTCGCTCGGAGGCGAGTGGAGACTCCACCCCCAGTCGGTCCAACTGATTTGGGATCGATTCGGCCAGGCACAGGTAGACCTCTTTGCCTCACCGGAATCCACTCACTGCCAGCTGTGGTACGGTCTAACCGAGGCCCCCCTCGGTTTAGACGCACTGGCACACAGTTGGCCGAGGGGCCGGCTCAAGTATGCGTTTCCCCCAGTGAGCCTCATTGCACAAACCTTGTGCAAAGTCAGGGAGGACAAGGAACAGATTCTCTTGGTGGCCCCCTTCTGGCCCAACAGAACCTGGTTCTCGGACCTGGTGCTCCTGGCATTAGCCCCTCCCTGGCGCATTCCTCTGAGGAAGGACCTCCTTTCTCAGGGGAAGGGCACAATTTGGCACCCGCGCCCTGATCTTTGGAACCTCCACCTATGGTCCCTGGACGTGACCAGGAGGACTTCAGAGACCTTTCACCTTCAGTGGTAAACACACTTCTACAGGCAAGAGCCCCCTCTACCAGACGGCTGTATGACCTAAGATGGCGCATCTTTGTGAACTGGTGTTCTTCCCACGGGAAGGACCCACGGAGTTGTGGCATCAAATCAGTGTTATCCTTCCTTCAAGAAGGCCTGGACAGGCACCTGTCTGCCTCAACACTCAAGGTTCATGTCGCAGCTATATCAGCTAATCATGACTTGGTGGGGGCAGATCGGTGGGGAAACACGATTTGATAATCAGGTTTCTTAGAGGAGCCCGGAGGCTGAACCCTCCTCGGTCGCATCTCATCCCCTCTTGGGATCTTGCTGTGGTTCTCCAAGGTCTACAACAAGATCCATTCGAGCCCCTTCAGTCAGTCGAACTCGATGCTCTCTCCTTCAAGACGGCTCTTTTGACTGCGCTCACTTCCATCAAAAGAGTGGGAGACCTCCAAGCCCTCTCCGTGAACAGTTCGTGCCTGGAATTCGGACCAGCGGATTCTCACGTTGTCTTGAGACCCCGGCCTGGATATGTGCCCAAGGTCCCCACCACTCCTTTCAGAGATCAGGTAGTGACCTTGCAAGCTCTCTCTTCCCAGGAAGATGACCCCAACCTGACCTTGTTATGCCCAGTCCGTGCCCTGCGCATCTACATGGAACGAACGCAGCCCTTCAGACGTTCGGAGCAGCTCTTTGTTTGTTACGGAGGACAGCAGAAGGGGAAAGCTGTCTCCAAACAGAGGATCTCCCATTGGCTGGTAAACGCGATCCGTATGGCCTACCTGGCCAGAGGCCTACCCTGCCCTCTGGAGGTAAGAGCCCACTCAACCAGGGGCATCGCTGCCTCAGCAGCCCTGGCGAATGGGGCCTCATTAACAGACATCTGTAGAGCTGCGGGTTGGGCTACACCTAACACATTTGCCAGATTTTATAATTTGCGCACGGAACCAGTGTCAGCTAGAGTCTTGATTGCTAACTCTTGACTCAGCACACTGGTTGGTGTAGAGCTTGCATAAAGCGCTTCCCCTAATGGTGATTACGCTTCTGAGTTTCAGTAGGTTTCCTGATGCGAACCCTGGACACCATCTCCATCTTTGGCACTTCTGCACATGGCAGAGTTTAGCAGAGAAACTCGCTATGAAATCCCTTCACAAGGTATGAATAACCTTATTTTGATTGGATTGTGCCTCATATGTAGTGGCTCCTTATGTGGCCCCATATGTGTATTTCCACCTATAACTCTTGTGGTGCGGTGTTTTCCCCTGAGAACAGGTTCTCTAGGATCTGAGTCTGGCTGTCTTCCCGGGTGTGAGACCCACCTCAGGTCCCATGTCTAACTATGTCACTCTAACCCCCCCTGTCGGGCAGGTCGTGAACTCCGTAATGTCTTTCCTTCGGGAGCAGGCATTTTTCCCAACGATCTCAAGACACTCAGCCGCCCTTGAGGGAGGCCCGGCTGCAGGACCCCGCTGTACAGGTCAGTCCTTGGACGTTGGATGGTCACAGAGGAGGTGAGCTGCACTTACGTTAACACGTTGCCCTGTTACTTCTGCACTTGTCTCTCGTGACGCGGTCAGACATGTGGCGTGTTTTTACGGGGACCCCTAGTGTCGTACACTACTCGACACAACTCAGAGTGTACGACAGATAGGGAACGTCTCGGTTACGTATGGTAACCCTCGTTCCCTGATGGAGGGAACGGAGACGTTGTGTCTCCCATGCCACATCTCTGGTCCGCCTCTGAGTGAGCTGAGACGCTCGGCTCCTCAGAATCAGAACGAGTGAGCAGATGCACACGCTGCCCTATTATACCCGGATGTCCGGGGCGTGGCCAGCTGTGCAAATCTGCACACCCAATTTTCATTGGCCTTTCTCAAAACTGTCAGAGGTGTTTGGGCTCTCAAGAGCGACCCCTAGTGTCGTACACTACTCGACACAACGTCTCCATTCCCTCCATCAGGGAACGAGGGTTACCATACGTAACCGAGACGTTCATGCAGTTTCATGAAAAAAGCTGACCCACATTAAAAATGTTTCACATGCATGAAAGAAATGTTATTTACAATCCAGAAAGAAACTTCTAGATGTGTCGGAAGTTTTATACATTTCATATTAAGTTAGAGCCTCAGTTCATAAAACGCTTAGCTAGAGCCTTCTAGGAACGCCAATAGTGATTTTAGGCATCCTAGCTCATGAAACCAAAGCATGCTTGGAAACGCTCTAAAACGTCTTTTCTCTAAATACTAAATACTTTTCTCTAAAAACTAAATATGAAATTTAGTTAGAGACTCAGTTCATAAAACGCTTAGTCTGGGCCTTCTAGGATCGCCAAAAATGTTTTTAGGCATGTCAGCTCATCAAACCAAGGAATGCTTGGAAACGCTCTAAAACGTCTTTTCTCAGTCAGAAAATGCTAGTTCATGCAGTTTCATGAAAAAAGCTGACCCACATTAAAAATGTTTCACATGCATGAAAGAAATGTTATTTACCATGCAGAAAGACAATTCTTGATGTGTTACAAGTTTATTGCATATGAAATTTAGTTATAGACTCAGTTCATAAAACGCTTAGTCTGGGCCTTCTAGGATCGCCAAAAATGTTTTTAGGCATGTCAGCTCATGAAACCAAGGAATGCTTGGAAACGCTCTAAAACGTCTTTTCTCAGTGAGAAAACGAAAGTTCATTAAGTTTCATGAATAAAGTTGACCCACATTAAAAATGTTTCAGATGCACGAACGGAATGTTATTTTACAATGCAGAAAGACAATTTTAATGTGTTAGAAGTTTATTGCACATGAAATTTAGTTAGAGACTCAGCGTCTATAAAACGCTTAGTCTGGGTCTTCTAGGATCGCTAAAAATGTTTTGTGGTATGTCAGCTCAAGGAAACCAAGGGAATGCTTAAAACGCTTCAAAACGCCTTTTCCTCAGTGAGAAAACGTAAAGTTCATGAAGTTTCATGAATAAAGTTGACCCACATTAAAAATGTTTCAGATGCATGAACGCAATGTTATTTACAATTCAGAAAGACAATTCTTGATGTGTTAGAAGTTTATTGCATATGAAATTTAGTTACAGCCTCAGTTCATAAAACGCTTAGTTTGAGCCTTCTAGGAACGCCAATCCTGATTTTAGGCAACTCAGCTCATGAAACCAAGACATGCTTGGAAACGCTCTAAAACGTCTTTTCTCAGTGAGAAAACGAAAGTTCATGAAGTTTCATGAATAAAGTTGACCCACATCAAAAATGTTTCAGATGCATGAACGGAATGTTATTTACAATGCAGAAAGACAATTCTTGATGTGTTAGAAGTTTATTGCATATGAAATTTAGTTACAGCCTCAGTTCATAAAACGCTTAGTTAGAGCCTTCTAGGAGCGCCAATCCTGATTTTAGGCAACTCAGCTCATGAAACCAAGGCATGCTTGGAAACGCTCTAAAACGTCTTTTCTCAGT
>VONZ01004341.1:0-10806 GCA_012976165.1 Labeo catla | reverse complement strand
AAACCATATGATTAAATTAAAAAAAAAAAAAAAAATCATTTAAGAAGACAACTATCACAATTCAGATACAGTCATGTGAAAAAGTTAGGACACCCTATTGAATTTCATGGTTTTCTGTATCAGGATATAATAAAAAATTATCTGGTCCTTGGCAGGTCTTGAAATTTGGAAAATAAATACTCAGATAAACATTCATTCACATATTTATTTAAGAAAAATACAGCCAAGAGGGAAAGGCCATGTGTGACAAAGTTAGGACACCCTATGAGTCAATTGCCTGTAGCAGCAATAATTTGAAGCATTAATTTTCTATATGACTTTATCAGTCTCTCACATCGTTCTGGAGGAATTTGGACCACTCTTCTTTTCTGTCACGAATCTGGTCGGTGTCCCGTTGTCCGCTCACCACCAGATGTCACTCTCACCTCACCTACACACTCTGACTGTTGCACCACACTCCGGACTGCATCTCCCATCCTCCACCGCACTGATGGCGTCAGCCCCCGTGACCAATCAGGCGTTCTATAAAAGCCCCGGTCCTTCCCAGTGCACTTCACGGATTGTTATATTGTTGTGTTTATTGTTATCGCTTCCTAGTTTCTAGTTTCTAGTTCCGAGTTCCTAGTTCCCTGTGTTTTGTTTTTTCCGCCTGGTTATCTCGTTTGGAGTGTCTAGCCACCTGCCTTTGGATTATTGCTCGCCTTTAAGGACTATTCTCTCGTCTCGCCTTTGACACTCCTGTTTACTGTTGATTTGACCCTGCCTGTCCGACCATGTATCTGTCTCGTCCCATTAATAAAGGCTCGCATGTGGATCCGCTCGCCTCTCGTCCCTCACTCCTTGTAACATTTTCAATGTTGCTCCAGTTTATTGAGGTTTGTGGGCATTTGCTTATGCACAGCTCTCAACACAGCATTTGAGTCAGGATGAGCTCTGGACTTGGACTGGGCTATTGCAACACCTTGATTCTTTTTTTTTTCAGCCATTCTGTTGTAGATTTGATGGTGTGCTTGGGATCATTGTCCTGTTGCAATACCCAATTTTGGCCCAACATTAGATGTCGGACAAATGCCTTTGCATTTGACTCTAGAATACATTGGTATACAGAGGAGTTCATGGCCAACTCAATGACTGTGAGGTGCCCAGGTCCTGTGGTTACAAAACAAGCCCAAAATGACCAGCCCTCCTCCAGCATGCTTGTCTTTTGGTATGAGGTGTTTGTGCTGATATGCTCTTTAGGTTTTCACCAAACTTGGCGCTGTGCATTATGGCCAAACATCTCCACTTCGGTCTTGTCTGTTCAAAGGACATTATTCTAGAAGACTTGTTTTGTTCAGATGTAACTTTGCAGACCTAAACTGTGCTGCATTGTTTTTTTTTATATAGAAGATGCTTTCTTCTGCCAAGCCTTCCAAACATGACATTTTTGTCCCATATTTTTCTAATGGTATTGTCATGAACTTTATCATTTAATATGTTAACTGAGGCCTGTAGAGTCTGAGGTGTAGTTCTTGGAATGTCTGCCATTTTTCTGAGCTTTACACGGTCTGATCTCGGGGTGAATTTTCTGGGACGTCCACTCCTGGAAGGAGAGGTGTCTGTTTTAAATGTCTTCCAGTTGTGAATAAACTTTAAAATTGTTTGGAAATGGCCGTATTACTCTTCTCAGATTGATGGCAGCAACAATTGCTTCTCTAAGATGATTGCTGATGTCTTACCTCCTTGGCATTGTGTTAACACACACCTGAAGGCTCCACACCAGCAAACTGCCAAAGCTTTTGCGTTTATAGAAGCGCTCAGACTTGCTGATGATCAGTTAATCAAAGGTATTTGATTAGCAGTACTTGTCTGTTATTTACCCTCTTAATTCCAGTGTTAACAGCAAGGGTGTCCTAACGTTGTCACACATGGCTTTTCCATTTTGGCTTTATTTTTGTTCAGTTAATAACGACACAGTGCAATTTGTCATGCGTTGTTGTTCATCTGAGGTTTTATTTTTCGAAATTTTAAGAGCGGCCAAGGACTAGTTTTTTTGATGTCCTGATTCGGAAAACCATGGAATTCAGTAGGGTGTCCTAACTTTTTCACATGACTGTATGGCCAAAAGTTTATCTGATTGGATTTGATTCAAAAAGCTGCAGTACCTCCACACAGCAGACAGATGGTGCTCAGAAGCCCTGTCTCTGCATCATTCATCTCTAGAGGCACGAGCTGGTTGTCAAATGTGAAAACCGGATCTGTCAGTGGACTGAATGTTGTGCATCTGTGTGCGGGTTATTATCAGATGTCGGTGTCCTGATCCGGTAGTGTGTACATCACACCAGATTAGGACACTGTCAGATTTTCGCATAATCTATGGAAGAATAATAAATACACGGATAAGTGCTTATGCCGTTGTTCTGTTCGAGAACAGGACAGAGAAAATGTTTGCTTGGTTTAAAAATGTCTTTGGTTACCTATAACATAACATTGGATCCCTTATAGGAGGGAACAAGATTCAGCATTCAGCGCTGCTTTACAGAGAGGGAACCAACCAGCTCCTGCCTCTAGAGTCGGGCTTCTCAGCACCATCTGTCTGCGGTGTGGAGGTACTGCAGATTTTTGAACCAGATCAGATTAGATACACCTGTTTGTATGGTGATCATTCAAAATGAGTTCAATCAGGTACAGTTTTTAAAGTTGTTTTGAGCTATAGATTTTACCTTTAATTTTGAGGCCATGCGCCCTTCCCCCGTCAAAGAAACTCTTTGGGTTAAGTTAGGTTATTCTGGGTAAACACTGATGTGTGCACTTGTGTGTAATAAAATGTAGAGTTTCCAAAGTACAGAGGTAATATTGTTTTCATTATGCTTTCTGTAGTAATATTACTTTCAGTAAAGCTTTCTTCAGGTATGGTACCATATGTTCATCAAGTTACACTGTTTAAAAATGTGCTTCTGGTGTAAACTGTAAAAGAAACTCTGCTAAAAGATAAGCAGATGTATGTGTGTGATGGTATGGTGCAGCACCCCCTGTTTTCACAGGATTGTAATTTTATTAAACATTTTTGTTCATTCACATTTATTTGTAGCATTTAGTAATTTATTTGTAAAAAAAAAAAAAAACAAAACACTTTAACTGTAAATTTTTTGGGGATTATAAATTATGTTCTTTGTAAATAAGATTCATTTTACATGTGATGTTTTCTTTCTTAAAATGGGATTAGGCTGTATCTTTCCTCTTGAATCTTAATTTAAATCTTAATCCACCTCTGTTCTGCAAGGTATAGGCACAAGTTGCTGTTGTTGTTGTTGTTGTTTTTTTTTTTTTTAAGTATATCATATTGTTGTAATAACAGTGCATGAGAACAGTTCCAGTCTCTGTTTTTGTTTGAGCTCCATCACATGAGGCATGTTACTCTAACATTTTATTGCCATTTTTTAACAGAAGTCTTGAATTTAATGACTCAACTTTAAAAAAGTAACATAATAATACATATAGTTTGCCTTTAGTATATGTATTGTGTGGTAGCCATTCTAAGCCCTGTACAAATGTGGTTTATAGTGAATTTAGAAGAGCTAAGAGGTGTTGTTAGGCATGATGTTCTAAATTCACTGTAAACCACAGCTCCACGGGGGCTTATTGCTTTATTCTGTTTCATCTTCATGTTTAAAGGGGTGGTCTAATGGACCTTTCAAAGGCTTGATTGTGTTTATGGGTTTATGTCTTCATGCTTCGTTTTTTAAAAGTTGCATTATTTTTCAAATATTTTACCTTTATTTTACACTGCTTTTCAGCTAGCATACAAACCGCTGGTCAATTTTGACTGTTTCTGTGAAGGCCCTCCCTCAGAAGTTCGCAATGGGCTCTGATTGGTTAGCTGGCTGAGTGTGTTGTGATTGGCTAAACCACCTATAGTGCACATCTAAATGTCCCGCCCTTTATCAGCGGCATGCGCTCAGGTTGTATTGTAAACAATGGCGTCGTATTGCTTATCAATTTGAGACCGAATGAGACGCAGAGGATATTAGTGAAGAGGATCATACAGAACTTGTGCAAGCACAACTCTTAATGGTAGGCCTATGTTTTTTGTTTGTTGTTGTCTCATACTTTCAGATACGCTGTTATGATGATATTACTTATGCTTGCTTTGAATAAATGGCTTTTATTATGATTAAAGCTTTAATACAGAACTTCAGTCGCATTCACATCCGTGTTAACACTTGTCATAGCTATGTGAAAATAACTGTAAAAGTGGAACAGTTCATTGTTGGAGCAGCTGAGCTGATTTGAGAGAGAGAGAGAGAGAGAGAGAGATGTAGAGCTTGTGCAGAGCAGGGGATGAGAGGAAAGGGATTGAGAACTGCTGCTTTAGAACATTGATTTTGAAACATGTGAATCCAATCTTTTGAATCAATTAGAATGGTTGCAAGACAGAATCGTGATTCATACAGCATATGAATAGATTTTTATGTGCACCCCTAGTCACCCTTTGTTGCATGTTCCCGGGGGCGGGGTTATCTGGGTGTATAATGTCATTATCCCAGAATTATTTTGTTGTAGTCTCTTACCAGCCGTTCTCTGTAGGCGAAGCTATGCTAATTTTGTAAAAGACATTTTCTCCATTTCCATTGAACTTTGAGCTTCGTGAAATCGTATTATATGACCCCTTTAAATAAAATATGCAATTTTTAGGTAGTGTCTACAAAAAGTTTTGGGTTTTTTTATGCTTGTGAAATTTAACCAACTATTAAGGCAGGGACACAAAATCTCACTAGTTAATTTGTGCCTGACCTATGGTTGGGTATCGAAAATCGATTCTGATTCCAGAATTGGACACTTAAGATCAGGAATTGGATACTTCTTGTGAAATAAAAATTTTGATTCTGCCTATCGATTCCTATATGCGGTTCTTTTTTTTTCTTTTTTTTCCATCTGTGAGGATGGAAAATCCTCACAGGATTTTTTTTTTTTTCCACCTAGTGATCTGCCAGGACCTTGCTCGGCAATCTAAGCGCATAGCGCTCCAAAGTATGGCTACACTTGCGATCAGAAGTTGAAAAAGCAAAGTAACCTATAATATTTGTGATAAGCTAAACATATTGCAATAGATGTGTCACCACCAATATAGCCTGTTGATTTTTGTTCATGGTATCGGAATCGGAATAGATAATATTCTAACGTTATCCAAACCTAGCCTGACCAGTTATGTAGTGGATATTAATATGATAGTATAAATGGGAGGAGAAATAAGAGAGGAATAGTATTGGCAAAGGACCTCGACCTCAAGGGGACTCAAACATGGGTCGCTAGACTATCGCTGCCCACAAGGCTATTGCCCAGACAAACCGTTCATGAATACCAATATGTTTAGGGAAAAAAGACCGGTTTTGTCATTTCTGGTGGATCAGCATCAGCATATCATTATTGTAAAGTTTACAACAGCTCTGCCTCTGCATCATGTTGCCATAAACTTTTAAACTTCCTCTTTGACACACTCATCTTCGATTCAGTTCTATCAACCTGTTATGAAAATCACAAGCTTCTTCCAGTCGCTCAGTACTGTCTGTTTCATTTGTTTCTGCATTCAGTCACTTTTGAGCCATACTGCATCACAGACTTTGACAAGCCTCTTCACTCACTCAAAGGATGAAAAACAGAGATCTACACAACACACAGTACAAACACTATACTGCTTTGACTGTTTTATATGTGATCGATTTCAGTTGTGAGTTACAAAGCTGCAGTTTCTTTGTTTCTTTGAATATTTGAAATATTCATAACATTCTCAGGGCGTGACCACACGGCACTGTTCAATAACAGCTTCTTCTTCCTCTCTGACACCCAAGGGTGCTATCACCCACCCTGCAGTGTTGTTCAGCACTGAAGTCACTGTTGTCCATTTTGGGGAATAAAGACCAGATCAATGCTTTATTGGTAAATGTGACTGCAGAGCACACCATAATACTGGCACACTGTGTATCACTAGCTTGACAGGTGCAGGTGCCTCCATCCACAGGTGAATTAAACATAAATAAATAAGTAAAATAAACATTGCCAATTGCAATCAGATGAACATAAATATGCAGCAGCACATTTCAAGCACAAGCCCTTTCAAGTTATTTTGTAGAAACAACTTCAAAGAAGCTCAAAATGAGTTGACAGGGAACTAATTATTTGCACAAATAATAGTTTAAAGTTACTAGCATGTTATTTTTTTATTATTTAAATGTAAAAAAATCAAATTCTTTTTTTTTTTTCAATTTTAGGCAGAATGTTGAACTGAAAACAAGTGCTTGATGTTTAGTACAGGAGGGTATCACAAGTTTTGGAGCTATTAGTGGTTAGAGTCATGAAAGAGTCATGAACCTTGTTATTATTTAGGGAAAAAAAAACATAATTTATACATTTTGATATAAATATAGAAACAACACTGACACCGTATAATACATTAATAATCATTATTGAAGTGTTGAGATGAAGCATTGAGACTAAGAGAGACTTCTAAGATTAAAGACACAGAAAGCCAGTGGCCCTGATGATATACCTTGGCATATTACACAGATGATTCATACTTCATCAATACCTCCTATCAAATGGGTATTCTACCAACAGCATGGAAAGAGGCTAATATATGCCCACTTTGAAAGGTTGCCTGACCGAATGAAAAATCTGACTGGAGAACAATTTCCATAACCTCTTACACGGGTAATATACAAGAAAGGCATGTGTTGAAACATATGCTTGCAGTTGGAAAAGAATGCAAAAAACAGTATGCTTATGTACGTAGGCTCACGTCATATTTTATTTTTTAATTCAGAAATAATGTACGCTAAAATGCCGGAGAAGCAAACTACAGACATAAACACAGTTATTCGTTTCCTTCTCTCCACATACCGCTCTCGAGCCTTATATCACTTGGCACAAGCTGATTGGTTCACGTCGCGTACGCAGCCAATGAGTTTGAACCTTTACCTTTAAATGGCTGGTCGGCATTCACTTGAGCCTTTCGCAGCAGCGCGCTTTGAGTTCCTCTGAAACTCAACTAGATGAGTAAACATTTTCACTCATGTTTTAGGGCTTTATTGCGTTAGTCAGCTTACATTTCTAAAACTATAAAACATACAGCCGTAAAACTATGCGCAGGTTGTTCGCGAGAGAAGTAACGTTAACGAGACAAACTTTAAGTTGGCTTGAGAAAGCCGGAACAGAAAGTTTTAAAAAGTTTGAAATGTTTAAAAAAGTCTAAGAAGTTTAAGAAGTTTTAAAAAGTTTAAAAAGTTTTAAGAAGTTTTAAGTTTGATGGTTTTCAGTCTGAAATAGTTTGAAGTCTAAAGTAGTTTTAAAAGGTTAAAGTTTGAATGTTTTGAAAGCAATACAGATGTCAGAAATAGATAGATAGATAACATAAATAGCAAGTTACTAGTGTAACAGGGTAAAAAAGGAATTTATTATGAATTGTGCAAAAATGGCTGTTGTAATTGTAAAAAAAATGTTCATTGTTTATTGTTAATACAACTGGAAAAGAACATTTTGGAGACACCTACAGGCAGTGAGAATTAACAGGTAGCTACGTCAGCCATTTTCTCTTCAGTTCAAGACGAGCTATTAAGATGAATGCCAGGTAAAATGTCTCTCCGGTTACATGTCTCAAATTGCTGAATTATTTAGTTTATTTTCTTTTAAAATCAAATATATTCATCTAGAAATGTATCTAAAACTCTTTTACTTTATATTGGAGCGATATGTAGATCGCAACTGATGAGTAATTGCTTCATGTATTTTACATGTGACTGAGCACAACACGTGTATGTGGAATCTTTTGTATTTCTTTTATTTCTGTGTGTTTACTTTGATTATTTTTATTTGTATGATTTCTCTGCAGCTTTGTTACCGGATGAGAAACAATTCATGTCTGGTGTTTTCTCATTTGTCTTCAGGTATGGTGTATTATCGTTTGTGTAATTTTATGTTCTTCATGTTCATAAAAGCATAACAAAAAAGAGACCGAGTTCATAATCACGTCAAAGTCATTTATTGATTGTAAAGTCATGAGTTCAAGACGAGCTATTGAGATGAATGGCAGCTTTGTTACCGGATGAGAAACAATTCATGTCTGTCTGGTGTCTTCTCATTTGTCTTCAGTCTTCAGTAAATGCAGTACATGGATGAACTCGGCAAACTGTCTATGTGTGATTTTTGATCTGTGACTGTGAGAATCGAACATGAGAACCAGAAGAGGGGTTACACTAGCATGATTCTAGCATGATTAGCATTTTACTAGCATGTTGCTAACATGTTTACGATTTTATAAACATGATTTGCAAGTTACTAGCATGTTTCTAGCATGATTAATAAGTTACTAGCATGTTTCTAGCATGATTAGCAAGTTATTAGCATGTTGTTAACATGATTAGCAAGATGCTAGCATGTTGCTAGCATGATTAGAAAGTTGTTAGTATGTTGCTAACATGATTAACAGGTTGTTAGCATGATTAGCACGTTACTAGCATGTTTCTAGCATGATTAACAAGTTGCTAGCATGTTGTTAACATAATAAGTTGTTTGTGTGCTCTGAAGTTACTAGCATGTTGCTAACATGTTTCTTGCATAATTAGCAAGTTGCTAGCATGTTTCTAGCATGATTAGAAAGTTAGTAGCATGTTGCTAGCATGTTTATAGCATGACTAGCAAGTTTTTAGCATGTTTCTAATATGATTAGCAAGCTGTTATCATGTTATTAGCATGATTACCAAGTTACTAGAATGTTATTAACATGATTAGCAAGTTACTAGCATCTTGCTAGCATGTTTCTAGCATGATTAGCAAGTTACTAGCATCTTGTTAGCATGTTACTATCATGATTAGCAAGTTACTAGCATCTTGCTAGCATGTTACTAGTATGATTAGCAAGTTGTTATCATGCTGTTAGCATGATTAGCAAGTTACTAGCATTCTGGTGGCTAGGCATAGATAGTATTGGTTAGATGATAGATATAATATACTCGCTTTTATTATATGTGTACTCATGGCGCATTGCAATCCATTTCGGAAGGAAGCGCTCACTCTTAAAGGGGCACTTCTCTATTTCACTTGTTACATTTGGTTCATAGTGCAGTGTTTATTGTGAAAGTCATGTTTAGTGGTAGTTTAAACATATATAAAAATATATTTGAAATATAAGGATACTATTACCAATAATAAATTGGTTAGTAGCCCTTTTACAATGCAGCATAATAGTAGGGCACTTTAAACTTGGAATGTTCTTATTTGTTTATTCAGCTGGGCTCACAGCAATTCTAGCACTTTCATAGAGTGTAGCAGCAGTATCCATAGAAATTCAGATTGTGTTATTAGCAAATTATTAATAGCTGCATGCATATGATTTATTAGTAGCAGCAGCAGGTAAACCATAGTTGAAGTTCAACGGCTAAACATGGATGTTACGTGAACTCTTCAAGTGAGTAGGAATTATTAGCATTTTGTTTATTTATAAAGGGGCTATAGCAATATTAAGTACTTGTACAGCTGTAGCAGCAGTATGCATAGCTTTTCAGATGCAATGTTAGAAATGGCAGTAGCATGCTTAGCAAGCCAAATTATTATTGATAATATAGCAGCGGCAGCAGGAAGTGCTTTAGTCGCAAAATGTTCGTTTAACGTATGGGGTAAGTAACTCTTTAATGTGAAATAGGCATTTTATTACTTTCCTTATTACAGGGCTACAGGTAATTTTGTAAACTCTTAACACTAGAACCGCCAGACGTCGCTGAATACCTAAAACCTCCATGCGGGTAAATTTTACCCACACGCGCAAATTTTGTTTTGATATGGCTAAAGAAGATTTTATTTCACTGTATTATGCCACTGTCTTGATAAAGATGTGTGTAGTGTCATAAAAAATGATTGTCTAGTCATCAACTTATTTTTTTTGTCCTGTTGTTTTGTTTATAGATTTTTATGCTGGCTACAGTCCGTTTTCATAACAGTCAGTTTAACATAACATTGTTAATTTAACATTAACAAGACTGCGCTGACAAAGGGAATTAAAAGGAAGCAACTACATAAGTGTGTGGTGTAATAGAATTCATTGTCATTATTCAATAAATTAAGACAATTCATGTTATTTAAATTACGAAAATAGCCCGTAGACAACAATGTATAATAATAACTCGCGCACACTGCATAGGATGATGCGATGTCAAATTCAAGTGCACAGCTTCACCTAATGAATGATTAATTTGTTTACTTATATCATTTATAATTTGAATAAGAGAACAACACAAATAAACTTAGGGTAATCAAAAAAAGGCTGTATTCATTACATAGAAATGACTTTCTTTTTTTTTTTTTTTCAGGAAACGGCCAGACTAGAATAAATGGCAACACAGGACGCATAACAGACTGTCCAATAATCATGGTATTTAGTGCTTGTAATACCTCTTCGTCAAAAATCAACTGCCTTCTTTTACTCATATTTACTTTATTTATGAAACTGATAACCACTAATTCAGTGAGTAAAAGGTGCTGCCTAGCAATGTACAATGTAAAAACATACAGGCATTATATAGTGGGTAAATTTGACCTGCGCTGGCGCTTTTAGGTATAAATGCTCAGTTTTTCAACCTGGTATTATCTAAACACTTTTTAACACCAGGGGATTTTAAATTACACAATTTTAGTAAAAGTCAATGACTGGGAGACTTGAAAATCTGTTATGTACATTTGAATAACAGGTACGGGTAAAACTGACCCTGTGACGGTTCTAGTGTTAAGCGAAATAGGCTTTATTTTGATTGTTTGCTGTTTAGTAAAGAGGCTTATAGC
>VONZ01004340.1:0-10808 GCA_012976165.1 Labeo catla | reverse complement strand
AAATGCTAATCATGTTAGAAACATGCTAGCAACATACTAGTCATGCTAAAAAACATACTAGCGACATGCTAATCATGCTAGAAACATGCTAGCGACATGCTAGTCATGCTAGAAACATGCTAGCAACATGCTAATCATGCTAGAAACATGCTAGCAACTTTGCTAATCATGCTAGAAACATGCTAGCAACATGCTAATCATGTTAGAAACATGCTAGCAACTTTGTTAATCATGTTAGAAACATGCTAGCGACATGCAAATCATTCTAGAAACATGCAAGCAACTTTGCTAATCATGATAGAAGCATGCTAGCAACATGCTAATCATGTTAGCAACATGCTAATCATGATAGAAACGTGCTACCAAAGTGCAAGTAACATGCTAATCATGCTAACAACATGCTATTACCTTGGCAATCATGCTAACAATATGCTAGTAACTTACTAATCATGGTAACAGCATGCTAATCATGTTAGAAACATACTAGCAACATGCTAATCATGCTAACAACATTCTAGTAATTTGCAAATTATGCTAACAACAAGTTAATCATGCGAACAACATTGTAATCAGCCTATAAAACTACAAGAAATAAGCTAATTATGCTAAAACATGTTAACAACATGTTAAATCATGATAGCTGCTTCCATACTTTTACAACTGCTTCAAACTTTCAGGCTAGGCTTTCTCAAGCCAACTTAAAGTTTGTTCTCAAACTTTACTCATCTAGTTACAATTATTATAATTCAGTGTGTGACAATTTACTGAAAAAAAAAAAACTAAACAAGGAACTTGTCACTTTTAGAGTAGAAACATTAAAAGTAAAGCATGCAGCTTTACTATGTACTGTTTTTTTTTTTGTTTGTTTGTTTGTTTGTTTTTTGTACTATGTAACAGCATTCATTGTTTTTTAAAACAGATTTTCTCAATTTTCTCATATTTTAATCTCTTTGTTGTAGTTGTGATCTCTGAAGTAGATTCATCATCTGCCTCATCTACCATCTATCTACGTTTATCTGGCACTTTTCAAAAACGTGTCCATGCGTACAGCACAACTACTATGCGTCATTCATTCATAATTTTACTCGGCAAACCGCAGTTCTTATTTCTGATATCAGCTGCACCATCTAGTGGTCTGTTATTTCACAACAAAAACAATTACAACTGATAAAAGACAGCTGCAGCAGGTACTGCGAGTCGTCTTGAGGTAATGATGAAATTCATATTTTGTGTTAAATTATTTACATGTGGCAAGTAGCCGTATAATAAGCAAGATAATTTCACAGTGGGGTCTTGTATCACCCTGAAACTGTTCCTATTTACATAAAACTCTTGGGATGTACCAGCCGCGGCGTTGTGGGTGGGCCTACTGGGCCTGGGCCCACCCACTTGCGCTTGGGCCCACCCTGAGTAACTGCCAGCTACTCACAAAGTCCGTTATACGATTTGAATATGAATGTACTTCACCTGTGTTTTAACAATGTGGTATAGGCTACTCCCCACAATAGTTCAGTTTTTCACGTATGCTATTTAACTTTGAACATTCATTCCATTCAAAATTGTTCATGTTAGTTTCATTCAGCGCTATACAGCGAATAAATTTTTTTTCATGATCAAAAGAAGCAGATAGACGATTAATCATAAGCTGCCTCTTAACATGTTCCGAGTGTTTAAAATGCAAATTAATTCGCTGTCTCATCGGATTGTTTTAATTGCATTTTGTACTGAAAGCTGGAAAAAAATAAACAACGTTGAGAAGTGGATCTGAAATTTTCTTCCCGTTTCATTTTATTCCGGTAAAGATAACGTGTTCCGAATGGAACGGTCAGGGAATTAACAGTGCGTGCGCCGCTGCTGTAAATGGAGTTTACTAATATTCTCTATCGCTCTGCCCGCAATATTCACAATCCAAAGACAAGGAAAAGGAGTTTAACTTTGGTATAGTTTGTGTATACCTGCTTGTTATATACATTTTATATTGAACATATTGACTCGTTAAATTAAGGCCCACCCAAAATTACTACGGCCCATCCAAAGATTAAATCCTGGCGCCGCGCCTGGGATGTACCGAAATGAAAATTCTTGGCCGAAACTGAAACTGCTTTGTAATAATTATTTATTATTTTATTAATAGTCATTTTGTAAGACTTTTTAATTTAACTCAGTAATTTAATGATACTGAATAAAAAATAATCACAAGCCAATAAAATAACCACGTTTATTGAAAGTAACAAAAAAATGTGGACAGAAAATATATGAATATTAAATCTTAATATATTATTTTTTATTCAGATCTATGAAACGGAATTAGATATTAGATTAGAACTTTTTTGACTAATTATCAAAATAATGTATAGTCCTACAAAGCTGTTATTATCAGAGCATGTGAGCAGAGCATACGAGAGGGTCACGTCATTTTACCAGTGTTGTCCAGTACAGCAGCACTACAGCATGTTACAGCACAGTATGCGACGCTATTGCAAACAGGAACAGCACACATTGACATTTTCTGTCGGCGCGTTATTTGAGCGGACTTTGCTTTTCCGTTGATCATAAGCAGTAACGAGTGGAGCATTTATATAGGCCGTGAACAACTCAACGGAACACACATTCATGGAGCGGAATATTGAGCGGAGCCTCACACATTGAGTGGAGCGCTCTAAATACCGCCGGGCAGCGCGGCAGATATTTTCGGCCGTTGTTTCTTTCGAATCTATATAAAAATCGGCCGACTGTACACTAGCCCTGCCGCGCCCCCCTTATCATAACTCCGCGCCCCCCCTAGGGGTCGCGCCCCCCAGTTTGGGAACCACTGCACTAAAGTAAGAAAGTTAGTTTTCCATGGAAACAATTACAATTTTTATTTAGAGCACAGCAAAGATTGTTAATTGAAATTAACTTAGAAATACAAAATTACACTTCTTCAAGTTCTCAATTATTTCTAATGCTCAAAATGTAAGAGAGCTTCAGTTAGTTTACACACAATATTGTTTTGGCTAACACCAGAGAATTGCCTGGTCCAAGTAAGTCTCTCTCACTTGAAATACACACTTTAATACTTTTGTGACTCTTTATGTGGTAGGTAGTAAATCAGTAAATAACAAAATTAGTATCCTTAAACACACCGTACTAAACCGAATAATTGTGGGCCCAAACACAGTTACTCATTCACCCTTAAGTGCGCACACCCTCGTAGCAGGCCTGTAACGTTGCTTGCGTGCGTTGTGGCCATGTAAAGCAAATTCAAAATTGGCCGCTTCACTCCGAAGAGCAAAATAAAATTAAACTAAATACCTGAGAGTCCACCCAGCTAACAAAAAAAGGTCGCCACAACGTCCCCTGAATGGCATCTGCGAACGTCCCCTGGACGTCATCGTGTAGGGTTTTTTGGACGTCATGGGGACGTTACGAGTTCGTTCGCGGGACGAAACGGGGACGTTCGCGGAACGTCCGGAGGACGAAACGGGGACGTTCGCGGGACGTACCACGGACAATTGCGGGACGTTCATGAAAACATTGTGGGGACCTATAGCGAACGTTCGCTACAGGTCATTTTAATATATGTAAACATGTCATTAGCCAGATCAGACAAAATTGATCTACCCAAGGAATAAACACACAAGCAATAGTACATTAACAATACTTTTTTATTTGTTAAAATATTTTTCTTTTGTGTGTGTGCGTGTCTGTCTGTCGTCTGACGTGTGTTCCAGATGTTGTTCGTTATCCAGGTCTGATTCCACCCTTATGTTCGAAACCTAAAACAATATAAATGAACAAAAATCAGCAATGGTTTTAAACCTTGACGTTTTTGCATGACATAATATTCTATCAAACTGAATCATTATCTGCGCGAATGACACCTGCGTAGAATTTCCCGATTGATAGCCAACCTCTTATGATTTTTAGGCCACTGTTCCTATTCTATGTGCGTTTATCAAAAATGCACTTAACACAAAAGCACCAGCATATCGCTGTTTGTTCAATATTGAAGTTCTACAAGTATAAAAGTATAAATACCTTTTCGACCGGACAAAAGCGAAAACTCAAGGCCATATCTGGGGAAATCACCATGACCGTTAACTGTCACTCAGCAGCTCAGCGTTGCCATGGATACATGCGCGTACCCTAAGTGACGTCACTCGATCACCAGCTTATTTGATTGGCTTTTACACTTTTATTTTTGCGCTGCATAACAGTCTTAAATGCAATAACTAAAAAAAAAAAAGTAATTTTCCTTAATAACTTGTCTTGTCAGCTTACCAACAGCTTGATAGCCTATGTAAATATTAAAAAGTAAGAACTGATTTATTTGTCTTACCTGTGTTATTTTCCACTTTCTTTTCTATTCTTCATGTTTTCCTTGGCTGCATTCATCACTCTTCAGGGATTCAACCTTATTTTATTTATGTATGGGGAATACATAGGGCCTGATTGTAGCCTAGGTTCAATTACATTATTGAAGTGTATCTTGTTTTTGATGTCGAAATGCTGAAACAGACTCGTGATTTGATAATTACAGAAGTTACTTTTTCTTTTGCATAAATTAAAGTTATTTATTTTGCCACAAATTAAAATATATAGTTTATAGTATAGTATATAATAATAATAATAAAAATAATGCCAATCTTTCCATTTTTCATTCCATTATCACAGTTAAAAAATGGATTTTGTTTTAAGGAAATATCCTTTAAAATCCATGGGTTTATTATTTTTTTTATTATTATTGCCTTTAATTTAATGAACTCTGAGTTGCAAGGTGTCAGGTAAAGTCCAAGCATGGGCGACTGGATTTTTCATGTGTTGTTATGGAAATGATGAGAGACGAAACAGGGATGTTTGCAAACTGGTTCGGGCGAATGTCCTCCGAATGTCCGCCAGCGAACGTCAAAAAGAGAACCAAATGCGGACGTAAGTGAACGTCCTTAGAACGTCCGTCCGCGAACGTTACAAAGCGGACCAAATCCGGACGTCCTTAAACGTCCGCCAGCGAACGTTACAAAGCGGACGTACTGCGGACCTAAACCGACGTTCGTAACGTCCGGGGGACGTCCCCTGTTTGCTGGGCATCAGCTGTCCGCCGGGCTCAGTAACTACTGTACAGCGTCCTTGAATTCACTTTTAACGCAGTTCACGGCTCCCGTTGCCAGAGGATCTCTGAGCCCCCACGGTGATTCAGAGCGCTATCTGGATCGTCATTTTTAACAACGATGATCATTCGTCCGAAACAATTCCCGTCTTTGAAAACCGCGTGAGACTCCCGCATGGTCGCTGAAGACGCACATCTATATAGTCTCTCACATTCGTCACCGCAGTCGCGGTAAAACGGACGAATTCCGATCCGTCTCTTTATAATAAAACAACAATAAGCATGATCATCTATAAAACAATCACAATAAGCAAGCTCGAAGTCTCTTACTAACGATTTGTTAGTAAACGAACAACGACACAGCAAATGAATCCGATCAGGATTTTTTTTTTTTGCGTTTTTTGTTTTTCCTACTCACTCCTATTATCAACCCTGCCTCCTCTCTGGCGACAGATTACGAGTCCTTTCCAGGAGGGAAATTTTTAGCAGGTATATTTCAACTGCACCTACAAAGCAACATCATTTTAAAGGAGCCATACTTAATATGTAGGGGAAGCTGTGAGTTGCACTACACACAACCTACATATTTACACTAATTGTCCCATATTGAATTGGCAAATTTTTTTACCCAGGTTACATAAAAAAATATATATAAATGAACATAAAAATACCAAAAAAGAACCAAATTATTACTTTGACCTCTGTTGAAAAGGTTTTGGTGTGCTAAAGTATTCATTTGCAAAGCTCTTCCCTCAAGGTCCCTCAACTACTTAGCAGATGCTACGCCTTTTTCGGTTACCTGATCTATCTCTTAAAATCCGCAATCACACCTTTATCTCACTGTCAACTTCAGAATCAGGAGGACTTGGCTGAAAGGAGCATTTTCAATCAGCTTCTAAAAGGGAAAAAAAGAAACTATCCTGCAGAGTTTAGCTCCAACTTTAATCAAACTCACCTACTTGTGATTTTCTAATGATCCTGAAGACATTGATTTAGCAAGCTTAGGTGTGTTTGACCAGAGCTAAACTCTGCAGGAAAGTGGATCTTGTGAGCCAGATTTGAGGATCCCTGGCCAATATGAAACAACAGGTTCTATAAGACCAGGGTTTTCAGTCTTTTAGGACATGCACCGCTTAAGTCTGTCATACAAGGTTGGGAACATGTCGAACTTTCCCCCACCAGCCTCCCCTCTCCATTGCTCCAGTTTCCTCACAAACCACACAATTTTATCAGACACTGTTAGTAGGTTTGAGTTCGAGCCCTGAAGAGACAGATTATGAAGTCTATCAAAAATGTTCATCCAGTTTACTATCGAGTTTTTCAAAAATATCTCTTCCTGTGCATATTTTTTCCCATGCTGAGCAAATACTGTAATCAAATGCCATCAGTTCGGAGTCGTAAGGGTTCAGTCAAGCAGCTTTTGTCAGATGGTTCACCCGTTTTACCATCATTGGTATTCGTCATCTTAAAAAGCCACCAGTATATTTTATTTTTACTTTGCTTGAACTCAATTACACCAGCTCTGCTCTAATGGCTGCCTGATGATCAGCTGCAGGAGTAATCAGATTGCCCCTAGTGGATGATTAAGGATTTGCCTGCTCATATTCATAATTACTCAAGTGTACACCTCTGAATGAACAGGATCTTGTGCACCTGGAAAAGCCCTGTATTAGACTGTGATCTGTCCTGCGACACACAGATTTGACTCCGTGATAATAAGAGAAATTAGAGTGTACAAACTGATATGAAATCAAACAAAAACAGTGGTGCCATATTTCTCAGGTCAAGTGTTGTAGTTTTTGTGTTTTGTTTAGATTATTGATTGTATTACACACATATTTTATCATAAATTCACTGTGTATCACAAACAACATAAAGATGTTCTTTAGCAGTTTCACAAGTAGGTACTAATGAATGTATTAGTAGAAACACATTTCTCTTAAAGCAGAAGTGAAGCTGTTGTAGTTCAGAGCCTGGAAACTCTGAGTTTGAGGTGAAAATCAGATTTGCATTGGCAGCTTTAGTGCTTCTGATGGTCTCAGAATAGAGCAGCTCCGTCTCCAGTGACCATGTTCAAACCCCAAGAGCTTCAGTTCACATTTACTGCTAAATGCAGCTGTTCTCAACTATTACAATCATCAACAGCAGCTCAAACTTTAGTGAAGGAACGACACACTGATCAATGATGCAGTCGAACACAAATGTAAGGCGTTCAGAAGCTTTATTGAATTAAATGCAGCACATTGAAAGACTGTTTCAGTATTGAGCTGTAAATCACGTGACTGCTGTGAATCCTGCTGCTCTTCACTGGAGAAACATCAGCAGGAGCTCTTGTCGAAAAAGGCCTCTTGATCAGCTCCGTCATGTGTTACTCTGCAGACGAAGCGATCTGCACCTTCCCAGCGTGCTTTACTAAGGGTCAGGACGCTGCTGCGGCTGTAGCGTCCGTCCCGCTCGCTCTCTTCGCTGGTTTGAACCCCCTCAGTGACCTTTGACCCGTCCAGCGTCCAGCTCACCTGCGCCCCCTGTGGAGAGTAAGAGCTGAGCAGGCAGAGCAGTGCGGCTGAGTCTCCAGAGATCTGCAGAGAAGAGGGCGGCAGCAGAGACACGGAGGGCTTCACTGCGGGACCAGCTGAAACACACAAACACACACAACACAAAGTCACACTCCAGCACTCTTAGAATTCAGCTCATAGTTTCAGACATGATTATTCAATAAAAGTCACAATCATTTCATTGTTACTGTAGTTTGACTTCACTGCTTTCATTCATATACCACATAGACACTATCATACATTAAATCTCTATTAAATAAATGTTCACCACTACTAAATGTATTATGTACATCTAATTTAAACACTGTAACGGCAAACACAATAGGGTACAATGGGGCTAAAGGCGCCCCTTAAGAAAAAAACGTTCTTTTCACTGCGCCCAAAGTGTATTATTGCAGGAAAATACATATGTTTGTATTGAACATTTATGGAGCAACAGATTTTGTGAAAATAAATCATACAAGTTGTTTATTTTGTTTACAAATCTTATAAATGTATGAGGTGGCAAGGGGGCCTTTTACCCCAAACACAGGGTAAAAGGCACACAGTATTGATAGGAATACTTTAGCTAAAATAATGTTTTATACATATATATATATATATATATATAATGTCAAAGTTAATACTTGTTCAAAACAATCATTTTAGCAAATAAAATAAATATTATTTGTTCTATAAATATACTGTCATTAAAATATGTTAATATAAAACATATATTTTAAAATACAGAAACAAAATCATTTTAAAATGTAAAGATTCTGAAAGCATCGAAGAAGATCCCATAATAATTTAATATAGATTTACAGCAGTAACAACAAATAATATTTTATTATATTATATGATTAATAGCATTGTTTTAAATATGATGGTTTTATTCTAAACATAGTGATTATTTCTAAGATAGACACCCAATATAATATATGATATTTACCATCTAACAATGTCATGTCAACAAATTGAAAAGTCAGTCTTCTATTAATTATCATGTTAATTATTGTGCCTTTTAGCCCCAACAGCAGGGGCGATTTTTACCCCAAATACCATATTTTACATATTCTTTCATTATTTAAAATCTGCAGTTTTTCTTATCTTAAAAAAATCTGAAAATACTTAAGAAGACCTTTGTCTCAAGATATATTGAATAAATAATTTTAGCGATTCTCATTTGCTACTTAAATCTACAACATTTTTAAAAACATCAAATATTAGATCAAGTAAGCACAGAATCGACTTTGCGCTGCTGCCCGTGATCGATTCAAGAATCAGACAATTTTGCATGTGTATATTGAAAAGCGGATGTTTTAGAAAGTGTACGCCACATTTTTCTTTTAGTGGTTTAGAGGAAAATAATATGAAAGGCACCTTTAGCCCTGTTGTACCCTATACCATAAAAATAATAATGATTTGCTATTTTCTGAATTAATGGGTTACATTTTAAATTATTCTCAAACTGATTTGAAAAACATTGTTCTCATGCAAATTCAAAATTATTTAGAAAAAAATTAAAAGTTTAATTTTATATTAATTGTACTTTTAAAAGATCGTATGAGACATAATCGTAATGTACGCTTAAACTTAAAGTTTTTTCAAAATGTTCATTATTTATTTTGCCTGATGATGATTTCTACAAAATTAGAATTATTTTATTCGTATTATCAAACTTTTGTGTCATGCATTTCAAAAACTCTTAATTGTGAACTTTATCAAGAACAATGGAAAAAATATATGAAGAAATAATTGCATATACAGAATCAAACTATTTCAATCAATAAATTAAAATGCAATGAAATATTAGCAATAATAAGATATGAAATTATTCATGTAAAGTAAAACAAATTGAAAAGATATGAAATATGAATTTAAATGGAAAGAAGAAACATCATGAAATATCACTGGAAATGAATACAGTAGTTGTCATCATGAAATGTTGGAATTAATAAATAAGCTTTTCTATCTTTCTTCTTCTTCAATTTCAATAATGTTGTTGGCAAATGTTTACTTAATAAAATAAATAACAATGTCATACATTTTAATGATACTTTAAAACATTTTAAAGAGACTTACTGATCGTCAGTTTAGTTCCTCCACCAAAAGTCCACCACAGTGCTTCATTCTAGTGAAAGCGTCGTACAAAAACCTCCGTCACACTCAAATGAACACAAACTCCAGCAGAGAAAGAGACAACGACACTCACACACACTGATATGACACTCAACATCAGACATGGATTATTATCATCTTTAAAATTAATGCTTGTTATTACACGAAGGCTGAAATCGTTTGTTTCATAATCAATACCAAAATGGATTCATCGCGTTTCCAGTTTGTGATTTTAAGCTGCTATATAACTACTTTATAATGAAATTTTTAGGCAAGATTTAAATGGCTATACCCTATTTAATGACCTTTTATCCATCATACAGTACCATGGATAAATATATTATCAAAAAAATTATTCTAATAATAAAATGACATAACTGTGTATCTCTACTGTCTTCAGTTAAATGACAGTGAGTGTGTTTGCATATTGATCAGATGCTTCAGTGCTCTGAGAGTGTTTATAGTGCTGTGAGTTTAACACTTCATCACTGACACACACAACAATCTTCATCAACATGACCTTCATCATCGTCTTCATCTGGACACTTTTGTACTGCTTCATACTACCAGGTGAATAGTGTATATTTGAAATAAACTATATTAATTAAATAATTTTATAGCATGTTAAATAATATGTTTATGGACTCATAAATGTTTGTTTTTCAGGTTGTAAAGCTCAGATCACAGTCACTCAGACTCCAGTGAAAACTGCCACACCAGGTGAAAATGTTGAGATGAGCTGTAAACTCAGTAGTCCTGCAACCACACCCCTGTGTGCATTGGTACTTACAGAAACCTGGAGAAGCTCCTAAACTGCTGATTCGTTATGTAAACACCCGCCAGTCAGGAACTCCTTCTAGATTCAGTGGCAGTGGATCTGGGACTGATTTCACTCTGACCATCAGTGGAGTCCAGACTGAAGATGCTGGACATTATTACTGTCAGAGTTTACACAGCAGTGGTGGTGTGTTCACACAGTCATAAAGAGTCGTACAAAAACCTCCATCTGTCAGAGTCACAGTGACTGAACTGATTCTGTAGCTGCTCAAACACTATCACTCACT
>VONZ01004339.1:0-10847 GCA_012976165.1 Labeo catla | reverse complement strand
GAGGACAAGGAACAGATTCTCTTGGTAGCCCCCTTCTGGCCCAACAGAACCTGGTTCTCGGACCTGGTGCTCCTGGCGCTCCTGGCATCAGCCCCTCCCTGGCGCATTCCTCTGAGGAAGGACCTCCTTTCTCAGGGGAAGGGCACAATTTGGCACCCGCGCCCCGATCTTTGGAACCTCCACCTTTTGTCCCTGGACGCGACCAGGAGGACTTCAGAGACCTTTCACCTTCAGTGGTAAACACACTTCTACAGGCAAGAGCCCCCTCTACCAGACGGCTGTATGACCTAAAGTGGCGCATCTTGTTAACTGGTGTTCTTCTCACGGGAAGGACCCACGGAGCTGTGGCATCAAATCAGTGTTATCCTTCCTTCAAGAAGGCCTGGACAGGCACCTATCTGCCTCAACACTCAAGGTTCATGTCGCAGCTATAGCAGCTAACCATGACTTGGTGGGGGGCAGATCGGTGGGGAAACACGATTTGATAATCAGGTTTCTTAGAGGAGCCCGGAGGCTGAACCCTCCTCGGTCGAATCTCATCCCCTCTTGGGATCTTGCTGTGGTTCTCCAAGGTCTACAACAAGATCCATTCGAGCCCCTTCAGTCAGTCGAACTCGATGCTCTCTCCTTCAAGACGGCTCTTTTGACTGCGCTCACTTCCATCAAAAGAGTGGGAGACCTCCAAGCCCTCTCCATGAACAGTTCGTGCCTGGAATTCGGACCAGCGGATTCTCACGTTGTCTTGAGACCCCGGCCTGGATATGTGCCCAAGGTCCCCACCACTCCTTTCAGAGATCAGGTAGTGACCTTGCAAGCTCTCTCTTCCCCGGAAGATGACCCCAACCTGACCTTGTTATGCCCAGTCCGTGCCCTGCGCATCTACATGGAACGAACGCAGCCCTTCAGACGTTCGGAGCAGCTCTTTGTTTGTTACGGAGGACAGCAGAAGGGGAAAGCTGTCTCCAAGCAGAGGATCTCCCATTGGCTGGTAAACGCGATCCGTATGGCCTACCTGGCCAGAGGCCTACCCTGCCCTCTGGAGGTAAGAGCCCACTCAACCAGGGGCATCGCTGCCTCAGCAGCCCTGGCGAATGGGGCCTCATTAACAGACATCTGTAGAGCTGCGGGGTGGGCTACACCTAACACATTGCCAGATTTTATAATTTGCGCACGGAACCAGTGTCAGCTAGAGTCTTGATTGCTAACTCTTGACTCAGCACACTGGTTGGTGTAGAGCTTGCATAAAGCGCTTCCCCTAATGGTGATTACGCTTCTCAGTTTCAGTAGGTTTCCTGATGCGAACCCTGGACACCATCTCCATCTTTGGCACTTCTGCACATGGCTGAGTTTAGCGGAGAAACCCGCTATGGAATCCCTTCACAAGGTATGACTTCCCTTATTTTGATTGGATTGTGCCCCATATGTAGTGGCCCCTTATGTGGCCCCATATGTGTATTTCCAACTATAACTCTTGTGGTGCGGTGTTTTCCCCTGAGAACAGGTTCTCTAGGATCTGAGTCTGGCTGTCTTCCCGGGTGTGAGACCCACCTCAGGTCCCATGTCTAACTATGTCACTTAAACCCCCCCTGTCGGGCAGGTTGTGAACTCCGTAATGTCTTTCCTTCGGGAGCAGGCATTTTCCCAACGATCTCAAGACACTCAGCGGCCCTTGAGGGAGGCCCGGCTGCAGGACCCCGTTGTACAGGTCAGTCCTTGGACGTTGGATGGTCACGGAGGAGGTGAGCTGCACTTACGTTACACGTTGCCCTGTTACTTCTGCACTTGTCTCTCGTGCCGCGGTCAGACATGTGGCGTGTTTTTACGGGGACCCCTAGTGTCGTACACTACTCGACACAACTCGGAGTGTACGACAGATAGGGAACGTCTCGGTTACGTATGGTAACCCTCGTTCCCTGATGGAGGGAACGGAGACGTTGTGTCTCCCATGCCACATCTCTGGTCCGCCTCTGAGTGATCTGAGACGTTTGGCTCCTCAGAATCAGAACGAGTGAGCAGATGCACACGCTGCCCTATTTATACCCGGATGTCCGGGGCGTGGTCAGCTATGCAAATCTGCACACCCAATTTTCATTGGCCTTTCTCAATACTGTCAGAGGTGTTTGGGCTCTCAAGGGCGACCCCTAGTGTCGTACACTACTCGACACAACGTCTCCGTTCCCTCCATCAGGGAACGAGGGTTACCATACGTAACCGAGACGTTATTTACGATCCAGAAAGACACTTCTTGATGTGTTAGAAGTTTTATGCATATCATTTTTAGGTAGAGCCTCAGTTCATAAAACGCTTACTTAGGGCCTTCTAGGAATGCCAGTACTGATTTTAGGCATCCTAGCTCATGAAACCAAGGCATGCTTGGAAACGCTCTAAAACGTCTTTTCTCAGTCAGAAAAGGCTAGTTCATGCAGTTTCATGAATAAAGTTGACCTATATTAAAAATGTTTCACATGCATGAAAGAAATATTATTTACAATCTAGAAAGACACTTCTTGATGTGTCAGACGTTTTATGCATATCATTTTGGTGAGAACTCCAGTTCATAAAGCAACATTTAGAGGCAACTGGGATGTAATACTGATTTTAGGCAACTCAGCTCATGAAACCACGGCATGCTTGGAAACGCTCTAAAACGTCTTTTCTCAGTCAGAAAACGCTAGTTCATGCAGATTTATGAAAAAAGCTGACCCACATTAAAAATATGTCACATGCATGAAAGAAATGTTATTTACGATCCAGAAAGACACTTCTTGATGTGTTAGAAGTTTTATGCATATCATTTTTAGGTAGAGCCTCAGTTCATAAAAAGCTTACTTAGGGCCTTCTAGGAACGCCAGTACTGATTTTAGGGATCCTAGCTCAGGAAACCAAGGCATGCTTGGAAACGCTCTAAAACGTCTTTTCTCAGTCAGAAAACGATGGTTCATGCAAGTTTCATGAAAAAGCTGACCCACATTAAAAATGTTTCACATACATGAAAGAAATGTTATTTATAATGCAGAAAGACAATTCTTGATGTGTTAGAAGTTCATTGGATATGAAATTTAGTTAGAGCCTCAGTTCATGAAACACTTAGTTAGGGCCTGCTAGGATTGCCAAAATGTTTTTAGGCATCTCAGCTCATGAAACCAAGGCATGCTTGGAAATGCTCTAAAACGTCTTTTCTCAGTCAGAAAACGATGGTTCATGCAAGTTTCATGAATAATGCTGACCCACATAAAAAATGTTTCACATGCATGAAAGAAATGTTATTTATAATGCAGAAAGACACTTCATGATGTGTTAGAAGTTTTATACATTTCATATTTGGATTTAGGCGTCAGTTCATAAAGCGGCAGTAAAAGAAACCTTCTAGGATGCATGAAATACTTGTTTAGGCATCTGGCTCATGAAACAAGGCATGCTTGGAAGCGGCTCTAAAGCGTCTTTTCTCAGTCAGAAAGGCGGTCATGCAAGAACCATATGTGCTGACCCACATAAAAATGTTTCACATGCATGAAAGAAATGTTATTTATAATGCAGAAAGACACTTTCATGATGTGTTGAAGTTTTATACATTTCATATTTAGTTAGAGCCTCAGTTCATAAGAAGCAGCAGTTGGGGACAACTTCTAGGATCGCCAATACTGATTTAGGCATCCTGGCTCGTATAAGGCATGTGAGCTCTAAAGCGTCTTTTCCTAGTCAAGCGAAAGTTCATGCATTTCATGAATAATGCTGACCCACATAAAATGTTTCACGTACATGAAAGGAATGTTATTTACAATGGAGAAAGACACTTCATGATGTGTTAGAATTTTCATACATTTCATATTTAGTTAGAGCCTCAGTTCATAAAAGGCTTAGTTAGAGCCTTCTAGGATCGCCAATACTGATTTTAGGCAACTCAGCTCGTGAAACCAAGGCATGCATGGAAACGCTCTAAAACGTTTTTTCTCAGTCAGAAAAGGCTAGTTCACGCAGTTTCATGAATAGAGCTGACCCACATTAAAAATGTTTCACATGCATGAAAGGAATGTTATTACAATGCAGAAAGACACTTCTTGATCAGAGTTGAAGTTTCTTGCATATGAAATTTAGTTAAGAGCCTCAAGTTCATGAAGCAGCTTAGTTAAGGGCCTTCTAGGATTGCCAAAATGTTTTAGAGCATCTCAGCTCATGAAACCAAGGCACATGCTTGAAGCAGCTCTAAAGCGTCTTTTCTCAGTCGAGAAAAGCGGCTAGTTCATACAGAATTTATGAAAAAAATGACCCACATTAAAAATGTTTTCACATGCATGAAAGCAATGTTATTTATAATGCAGAAAGACACTTCATGATGTGTTAGAAGTTTATACATTTCATATTTAGTTAGAGCCTCAGTTCATAAAACGCTTAGTTAGAGCCTTCTAGGATCGCCAATACTGATTTTAGGCATCCTAGCTCATGAAACCAAGGCATGCTTGAAAAGCGCTCTAAAACGTCTTTTCCTAGTCAGAAAATGAAAGTTCATGCATTTTCATGAATAATGCTGACCCACATAAAAAATGTTTCACATGCAGGAAAGAAATGTGATTTATAATGCAGAAAGACACTTGTTGATGTGTTAGACGTTTTATGCATATCATATTTAGTTAGAGCCTCAGTTCATAAAACGCTTATTTAGAGCCTTCTAGGAACGCCAATACTGATTTTAGGCAACTCAGCTCATGAAACCACGGCATGCTTGGAAACGCTCTAAAACGTCTTTTCTCAGTCAGAAAAGGCTAGTTCACGCAGTTTCATGAATAAAGCTGACCCATATTAAAAATGTTTCACATTCATGAAAGGAATGTTATTTACAATGCAGAAAGACACTTATTGATCAAGTTGGAAGTTTCTTGCATATGAAATTTAGTTAGAGCCTCAGTTCATGAAACGCTTAGTTAGGGCCTTCTAGGATTGCCAAAAATATTTTTAGCCATCTCAGCTCATGAAACGAAGGCATGCTTGGAAACGCTCTAAAACGTCTTTTCTCAGTCAGAAAACGCTAGTTCATGCAGCTTTATGAAAAAAGCTGACCCACATTAAAAATATGTCACATGCATGAAAGAAATGTTATTTACGATCCAGAAAGACACTTCTTGATGTGTTAGAAGTTTTATGCATATCATTTTTAGGTAGAGCCTCAGTTCATAAAACGCTTACTTAGGGAATTCTAGGAATGCCAGTACTGATTTTAGGCATTCTAGCTCATGAAACCAAGGCATGCTTGGAAACGCTCTAAAACGTCTTTTCTCAGTCAGAAAACGATGGTTCATGCAAGTTTCATGAATAATGCTGACCCACATAAAAAATGTTTCACATGCATGAAAGTAATGTTATTTATAATGGAGAAAGACACTTCATGATGTGTTAGAAGTTTTATACATTTCATATTTAGTTAGAGCCTCAGTTCATAAAAGGCTTAGTTTGAGCCTCTGATCGCCAATACTGATTCGCACCAGCCTGCGGAAACCATAATGGCTGGAACGCTTCTAAAACGCTCTTTCCTCAGTCAGAAAGGCTAGTTCAATGCAGTTTCAATGAATAGAGCTTCGACCCATTACTAAAACAAGTTTCACATGCATGAAAGGAATGTTATTTTACAATGCAGAAAGACACTTCTTAACGTTTAGAAGTTTCTTTGTATATGAAATTTAGCATAGAGCCTCAGTTCATGAAACGCTTTTAGTTGAATTTCTAGGATTGCCAAAAATGTTTTAGGGCATCTCAGCTCATGAACTAAGGTATGCTTGAACTTCAAAACGCCTTTTCTCAGTCAGAAAAGGTTAGTTCATAGCTCTGAAAAGTTGACCTATTACTAAAATATTCTCACATGTAATGAAAGAAATGTTATTTACTATCCAGAAAGACACTTCTTGATGTGTTAGACGTTTTATGCATATCATTTTTAGTTAGAGCCTCAGTTCATAAAACGCTTATTTAGACCCTTCTAGGATCGCCAATACTGATTTCAGGAATCCTAGCTCATGAAACCAAGGCATGCTTGGAAACGCTCAAAAAAAGTCTTTTCTCAGTCAAAAAACGCCAGTTCATGAAGTTTCATGAAAAAAGCTGACCCACATTAAAAATGTTTTACATGCAGGAAAGAAATGTCATTTATAATGCAGAAAGACACTTGTTGATGTGTTAGACGTTTTATGCATATCATATTTAGTTAGAGCCTCAGTTCATAAAACGCTTAGTTAGAGCCTTCTAGGAACGCCAATACTGATTTTAGGCAACTCAGCTCATGAAACCACGGCATGCTTGGAAACGCTCTAAAAAGTCTTTTCTCAGTCAGAAAAGGCTAGTTCACGCAGTTTCATGAATAAAGCTGACCCATATTAAAAATGTTTCACATTCATGAAAGGAATGTTATTTACAATGCAGAAAGACACTTCTTGATCAAGTTGGAAGTTTCTTGCATATGAAATTTAGTTAGAGCCTCAGTTCATGAAACGCTTAGTTAGGGCCTTCTAGAATTACCAAAAATGTTTTTAGGCATCTCAGCTCATGAAACCAAGGCATGCTTGGAAACACTCTAAAACGTCTTTTCTCAGTCAGAAAACGCTAGTTCATGCAGTTTCATGAAAAAAGCTGACCCACACTAAAAATGTTTCACATGCATGAAAGAAATGTTATTTACAATGCAGAAAGACACTTCTTGATGTGTTAGAAGTTTTTTGCATATGAAATTTAGGTAGAGCCTCAGTTCATAAAACGCTCAGTCTGGGCCTCGTAGGAACGCCAATACTGATTTTAGGCAACTCAGCTCATGAAACCAAGGCATGCTTGGAAACGCTCTAAAACGTCTTTTCTCAGTCAGAAAACGCTAGTTCATGCAGTTTCATGAAAAAGCTGAGCCACATTAAAAATGTTTCACATACATGAAAGAAATGTCATTTATAATGCAGAAAGACAATTCTTGATGTGTTAGAAGTTCATTGGATATGAAATTTAGTTAGAGCCTCAGTTCATGAAACGCTTAGTTAGGGCCTGCTAGGATTGCCAAAATGTTTTTGGGCATCTCAGCTCATGAAACCAAGGCATGCTTGGAAATGCTCTAAAACGTCTTTTGTCAGTCATAAAACGCTAGTTCATGCAATTTCATGAAAAAAGCTGACCCACATTAAAAATGTTTCACATGCATGAAAGGAATGTTATTTACAATCCAGAAAGACACTTCTTGATGTGTTAGAAGTTTTATGCATATCATATTTAGTTTAGAGCGTTAGTTCATAAAAGGCTTAGTTAGAGCCTTCTAGGATCGCCAATACTGATTTTAGGCATCCTAGCTCATGAAACCAAGGCATGCTTGAAAGGTGCTCTAAAACGTCTTTTCCTAGTCAGAAAACGAAAGTTCATGCATTTTCATGAATAATGCTGACCCACATAAAAAATGTTTCACATGCATGAAAGGAATGTTATTTACAATGGAGAAAGACACTTCATGATGTGTTAGAAGTTTAATACATTTCATATTTAGTTAGAGCCTCAGTTCATAAAAGGCTTAGTTAGAGCCTTCTAGGAACGCCAATACTGATTTTAGGCAACTCAGCTCATGAAACCACGGCATGCTTGGAAACACTCTAAAACGTCTTTTCTCAGACAGAAAAGGCTAGTTCACGCAGTTTCATGAATAAAGCTGACCCATATTAAAAATGTTTCACATTCATGAAAGGAATGTTATTTACAATGCAGAAAGACACTTATTGATCAAGTTGGAAGTTTCTTGCATATGAAATTTAGTTAGAGCCTCAGTTCATGAAATGCTTAGTTAGGGCCTTCTAGGATTGCCAAAAATGTTTTTAGGCATCTCAGCTCATGAAACCAAGGCGTGCTTGGAAACGCTCTAAAACGTCTTTTCTCAGTCAGAAAAGGCTAGTTCATGCAGTTTCATGAAAAAAGCTGACCCACATTAAAAATATTTCACATGCATGAAAGAAATGTTATTTACGATCCAGAAAGACACTTCTTGATGTGTTAGAAGTTTTATGCATATCCTTTTAAGGTAGAGCCTCAGTTCATAAAACGATTAGTTAGAGCCTTCTAGGATCGCCAATACTGATTTCAGGAATCCTAGCTCATGAAACCAAGGCATGCTTGGAAATGCTCAAAAAAAGTCTTTTCTCAGTCAAAAAACGCCAGTTCATGAAGTTTCATGAAAAAAGCTGACCCACATTAAAAATGTTTTACATGCAGGAAAGAAATGTCATTTATAATGCAGAAAGAGACTTGTTGATGTGTTAGACGTTTTATGCATATCATATTTAGTTAGAGCCTCAGTTCATAAAACGCTTAGTTAGAGCCTTCTAGGAACGCCAATACTGATTTTAGGCAACTGTAACGCCACGCCAGCAGAGGGAGCCCTCACCCACTGACTGACTGTTGCTGCTCCCTCTGCTGCTTCACTGGTAACTTCCTGTTTGGTGGCAATATAAGGAGGCCATTTTCAGCAGGAAGTTGCGAAGTATTGTTTTGCTATAGTGGACTCTACCAAGTGTTTTCCCTGTTTTCATTGTCCTGTTTTGATTGTCTCGGTTTTGTTTCTTGCCATTGTTTTCCTTTGTTCATTGCCATAGTTTTTTGCCAAGTTTCATAACTTTGTTCATTTATCACTTTTCGGACTGCTCTTTTTGGTTTTTTGGACTCTGCCTGTTTATGTGGATTACGCTTTTGTTTAGCCTTCGCTACACTGTCTGTTTGGATACTGACCCTGCCTGTCTGACTACGATCTGTGAAATAAAGCTCGCACTTGGATCTTACACACTTCCTACGAGTCCGTGTTACAGAATACTTCGCCTACCAGAGATCCAGCGGCTTTTTGGGACACAGATCTACCATGAATCCAGGAGATCATCTTGTTCGTCTTCGCCAAGGTAACCGGCCCATAGAGGATTATGTGGAGGACTTCTGTGCACTTTGCTACAAGGTAGACTTTAATGAAACTTTCTTAAAGGACATATTTCGTTATGGTTTAAGCAAGGATTTTTCAAGTTTCATGCCACGCAATACAGCACATTGGACACTGGAACAATACATTGATTTTGCACTCCGGTTGGCTGGTTCACCATTCACTGTGGGGGTAGCTGTTGAGGAACCCTGCTATCCCCCAGTATTTGCCAAACCTGGAAATTTTTCTGTCATGTCTGGAGTGATTCAAGTCGCATCAGAACCCTCTCGCGTCATGCCTGCCAAGCCAAAGCCTGCTCAAGTCATATCTACCAAGCCAGAGCCCTCTCACGTCATGTCTGCCAAGCCAAGGCCTGCTGACTTCATGCCTGTTAAGCCACAGCCTGGTCGCGTCACGTCTTCCAAGCCACAGCCTGCTCACGTCACGTCTTCCAAGCCACAGCCCGCTCACGCCATGCCTGCCGCTCCAGGGCCTGCTCACGCCATGCCTGCCGCTCCAGGGCCTGCTCACGCCATGCCTGCCGCTCCAGGGCCTGCTCACGCCAAGCCTGTTCACAAGATGGCCGCCATACCCAAGCCTGTTCACAAGATGGCTGCCCCGTCTGAGTCCCCGGCCAAGATGGCTGCCACGCCTGAGCCTCATCAAGTCAAAATCATCTCACCCAAATCTCATCTCGCCATGTCTGCTGCACCCAAAGCAAATCAAGTGATGCCTGATCCTCCGGTGTCAAGTCAAGTCAGGGCTACACTTTCTGTGCCAAGTCAAGATACAGCTGTTTTCCATGAGTCAAGCCAAGACACAGCTGTTGTTCTCCATGAATTAAGCCAAGACACAGCTGTTGTTCTCCATGAGTCAAGCCAAGACACAGCTGTTGTTCTCCATGAGTCGCCAAGACACAGCTGCTGCTCCATGAGTCGCTGCCACACAGCTGTTGTTCTCCATGAATCGCTTTCAAGAGCAATAGCTGTTTGTTCTCATGGAGTCGCTGGCGACACAGCTGCTGTTCTCCATGAATCGCCAAGATAGCTGTTCCCCACGAAGCAGCTACGAAGTCACAGCTGTGTCCTAATGAAGCTGGGCCGTCAGTAGCTGGTGTCCTACGAAGCCGTCACAGCTGTGTCCTTAGTCAAACCAATTCACAGCTTGTTCCCCACCAGTCGCTTTCGTCACAGCTGTGTCCCACGAAGTCAAGCTGTCACAGCTGTGTCCCACGAAGTCAAAGCCAAGTCACAGCTGTGTCCCATCAGTCAGCTTTCAAGTCACAGCTGCCCCCCATGAGTTGCCGTCACAGCCGTTCCCCTATGAGTCAGCTGTCGGTTAGAAGAGTCTCCCTACAAACACGCCAAGTCAGCGAAGCTGTTCCCATGAGTCAAGTCAAGTTGCAGCTGCGTTTCCTGAGTCGCTTCTGCTGTTCTGAGTCGCTTGTTCCCGGTCAGCGCTGCTTCCAAGTTGCGCTGCAGCCAACCCCTACCGGGTGCTTCCAAGTCCAGTCAGGTCATGGCTGTTGTTCTAGAGTCAAGTCAAGCTACAGCTGCTGTTCCAGTGTCAAGTCAGGTCAGAGCTGCTCTTCCGAAGTCCAGTCAAGTTACAGCTATTGCTCCTGTGTCAAGTAAAGCTATAGCTGTAGCCCTCAAGTCAAGCAAAGTCACTACCGATCTTCACAAGCCAAGCCAAACCACAGTTGATCTCCCTGAGCCAAGCCAAGCTACAGCAGATCTTCATGAGCCAAGTCAAGCCACAGTTGACCTTCATGATCCAAGTCAAGCCACAGCTGACCTTCACAAGCCAAGTCAAGTCACAGCTGGACTGCACGAGCCAGGTCAAGTCACCGCTGTTCTTCACGAGTCAAGTCAAGTCACGGCAGGCCTCCCTGAGTCAAGTCAAGCCACGGCAGGCCTCCCTGAGTCAAGTCAAG
>VONZ01004338.1:0-10856 GCA_012976165.1 Labeo catla | reverse complement strand
GAAACATGCTAGTGAAATGCTAGTCATGCTAGAAACATGCTAGCAACTTTGCTAATCATGCTAGAAAAATGCTAGCGACATGCTAATTATGCTAGAAACATGCTAGCAACTTTCTAATCATGCTAGAAACGTGCTAGCAAACTGTTAATCATGCTAGAAACATGCTAGCAAAGTGCTAATCATGCTAAAAACATGCTAACAACTTGCTAATCATGTTAGAAACATGCAAGCAACATGCTATCAACTTGCTAATCATGCAAGAAACGTGCTAGCAAAATGCTAGCAACTTTCTAATTATGTTAGAAACATGTTAAAAACATGCTGACAACTTGCTAATCATGCTAGAAACAGACTAGCAACATGCTAGTAACTTGGTAATAATGTTAGAATCATCTATCTATCTTTCTGTCGATTGATAATCTGACCAATACTATCTATCTATCTATCTATCTGACAGACTACATTCAAACTTTAAAACTTCTAAATATTTCAGACTGAAAACCATCCAAACTTAAAACTTCTTAAACTATTTAAACTTTTGAAACTTCTTAACTTTTCAAACTTTTCAAACTTTTCAAACTTTTTAAACTTTTCAAACTTTTTCAAACTTTCTGGTCCGGCTTTCTCAAGCCAACTTAAAGTTTGTCTTGACGAACTTTTTTTATCTAGTTATTATTATTCTTCTGAGACTAAAATTTCTGACTCTAACTCCTCCTACAGCTTTAACTCTACAAACTCCAAACTCAGCCCAGATCTTCAGACTGATCTGGCCGGGTGTGCTATATCTTTTCTAACTGATCGGACTTACGGTTTTCCTAAAAATGACGTTTAAAACTGGGAAAAATCCCATAGACTTACATTGACGGAATGTTCAAATGAGCCAGCACTTTTCAAATTTCAACTGTCAAAACTCCCAGAATCCTTTGAGACTCAATCAGACTTCCCTTCTATGTATTGTATTTCTAATCCATTTAAACTCATTCAAACTCATCTATCTATCTATCTATCTATCTATCTATCTATCTATCTATCTATCTATCTATCTATCTATCATCTAACCCTTACTAACTATCTATCTATCTATCTATCTATCACATATTAGAAACATGCTAGCAACTTTGCTAATCATGCTAGAAACATGCTAGTGACATGCTAATCATGCTAGAAACATGCTAACGACATGCGAATCATGCTAGAAACGTACTAGCGACATGCTAATCATGTTAGAAACATGCTAGCAACTTTGCTAATCATGCTAAAAACATGCTAGCAACATGCTAATCATGCTAGAGACATGCTAAAAATATGCTAACAACTTGCTAATCATGCTAGAAACAGACTAACAACATGCTAGTAACTTGGTAATAATGTTAGAATCATCTATCTATCTATCTATCTATCTATCTATCTACCTATCTATCTATCTTTCTGTCGATTGATAATCTGACCAATACTATCTATCTGTCTATCTATATATCTATCTATCTATCTATCTGACAGACTACATTCAAACTTTAAAACTTCTAAATATTTCAGACTGAAAACCATCCAAACTTAAAACTTCTTAAACTTCCTAAACTATTTAAACTTTTGAAACTTCTTAACTTTTTAAACTTTTTAAACTTTTCAAACTTTTTAAAACTTTCTGGTCCGGCTTTCTCAAGCCAACTTAAAGTTTGTCTTGACGAACTTTTTTATCTAGTTTATATTTTTATATTATTTATATATAAAATATACACCTGTATTACACATTCTTACAGGTAATTCCTCCGGACACTCGTCAGACAGTGTTTCTTATATTATATTATATAATTATATTATATCCCAAATCTTATTTGTATTAATTGCTCTTGTTGTCATCTTTGATTGTCAGAGCCATCAGTGGACCCATGCGTACATGGGAACAAGTAAAAGTGAAGTACAAGAACATCTTACAAAATGGTAATCTTTAGCGTAGTTATCTTCATTTTCTTTTAAGACACTGGCAAATCAATGTGTTTCATGGTTTAAAACAGCAACCAAGAAAAAGGCAGAACAGAAAAAAAACAGGTGGTGGTCCGGCACCCTTTCCCTATACCCCAGCAGAAGAGCTAGCCCTTGGTTTCAATATTAACAGACCAATTGTGGAGGGCATCACTGGGATAGCACCTCCTTAGACCCACAGCCAGGGACCAGCAGCAGCACCACCTTTATTTCTGGTAATTGATTTAATTTGTATTGGAAAAGTGCTACAACTGCAATAATTTCTAACTACCTTAAAGTATAAACAACAAATGTGTGTTACAGTCAGTTGAACTGTATTAAATCATGAGTAAGAATAAATTAATACTACATTTTTACATGAGTTATTGATGACATACAGTGTAGTTCATGTAATGCTGTTTTGCCACTTATGTGCAGTTCGAAACAACACGCCCACACTTTTACCTGTCCCACAAGTGATGGCTGAAGCATGTGTAGTAAGTCAAGTATTTGTTGTGTTTTTTTTTTGTTTTTTTTTAAACTATACTGTAGAAAATGAGGAAAGAGTGCACCTTTTTGTAAATACCTATTTGTTTCCATTGCACAGGACAGTGAAGAAACCCTGTCTGACGAGTGTCCGGAGGAATTACCCATAAGAATGCATAATACAGCCGTGTATGTGTCTTTATGTGTATGTAATATGAAGGTATTTTATTATTTGTGAGTTGCCGGAGTCCTCACCTCCAGAGAGGTCTACAGATAGGGCTCCAGAAGACTCCGCGCACAGAAGTGAAACTGAGGTGGCCAGTGTTATACTTGTCATTGAATTTTGTTGTGAGAGGCATGTATTGAGGTGTCCCCCTTTTGACATTTTCTTTTTCTCCTGGCACAGAGTGACATCCATTCTTTGTACCGAAGAAACCCTCAGCTCCTTTCTGATGGTGGCAATGTTGTGTAAGACAGAACATGCAACAGTAATGTCACAGGCCCTGTCAGGTCCAACCCTCAGACTTTTCAGACACTGAAATCTTCTCTTCAGTTGCCCAAAGGTCATTTCATTGCGTGCCCTTGTCCTAGTTAGAGCTGCATTGTATCAGGCTTGTGGACCTGGGTTTGGGTCTGGGAATGGAGTCATGAAATACTGCCTGCAGGCATAACCCCTGTCTCCAATAAGAACCCCATCGTAATCACCTGTTTTATGGGAAAAGTAAATTATGTTAGGCCCAGCTTACTGTATGTGTAAGTAAAACATTGAGCTTCACATTTTCTATTTCCCTTACCACGTTCAAATCTTTGGAACAAATGTGACTCTCTGAAAATTCTGGAGTCATGCACTGAACCAGGCCATTTGGCTTCCATATTCGTAATGTGGCACAAAGAATCACACACAGTCAAATGCATACTTTTTCATTCCATTACGTTAAAATAGTTTTTATATTAACTTACCTGCACATTAACACTGTGAACACCCTTTCACTTCACAAAATCCCCTTCATTGGGGCCTAATGGGGCCTTGATAGGAATGTGGGTGCAGTCTATGGCAGCAACCACATTAGGGAAGCCTGGGGACACACTTCATACTTATTGGAATGATCATAATTGCATTATTTTCATCAACAATATCTATACTGTACCTGCAATGGCAAAAAACTTCAGTTTTACAGCCTGGGGTCTTAAGTGGTTTGGAAAAAACACAAATACCCTCAAAAACTGTTTGAGTGCCAAGTAAACTTTGTGAATGGCATGGCAGACAGCACTTTTTTCGCCACGTTCTCCGCGTCTTCAACGGTGTAAAGGAAAGTGCCACTCGCAAAGAACCTCAGGGCAATACACACAGTTTGTGCAGTTGTTAATGCTTGACTCCAATGAGTTGAACATTTCACATGGGGTTTTAACAAAGTAATTATATAAATGATACCCTCACGAGAAAAGCGGTATCTCTTAAAAAGTATATTGTCATGCTGTGCCAAAGGATCCTGTCTATCACGCAAAACGCAAGGAATTTGAAAAACTATGCGAATAATCCTCGCACCTTCGGTAACCGGTTGCTCTCTCATAAAAGACATGGCTGCGACAGATTTGAGAAAATTACCTCCACTTATATAGACGCAATCGGGGGATAGAATGTGACATATTATTAGACACACATGGCGATTAACACACGAATGATGACCACAGCCACACACACACGTATACATATACTGTATGTATGTGTAAATACATCCATCCATATATATATATATATATGTATGTGTGTGTGTGTGTGTGTGTGTGCGTGTGTGTGGCTGTGGTCATCATTCGTGTGTGAATCGTTGTAATTATTTTCTACACTTTCTTGCAAGATACTTTTCTTTTCCCACGTGAGTCAGTCCGCGTCAGTCGTGCTCTTTAACCAATCAGATGTGACCTCGCCATTTCAACCAATCATAACTCGGCAGGAGCGCAGACTAAATCCTGTTTACATTAAATAAAACTGCTCCCGAGCAGGTTTAAGCTTACGGACCTGTTGCTATGACAGCAAGTCCGAGATGCGCATCGAAGAACGAAACAATCCAAGATCAGGACAAATCCACAACAATCAAATCCAGCTAACTGAGTTAGGTGTTCCTGCCTGTTGTTTTGGTCACGGACTCCATTTCCCATCATGCTGTGTTCTTATTAGTGTCTACCTGGTTCAGCTGTGTTCCATCACCTTCACCTTCAACTCAATCTTGTCAAGACAGAACTGCTTGTGGTTCCATCAAACCCATCGTTTCAGCACAATTTCACCATCTAGTTAGACACATCAGCCATAACTCCTTCAAAAACAGCCAGAGACCTTGGAGTTGTGATTGTTGATTAGCTGAATTTCTCAGACTTCATTGCTAAATGCAGTGCTCTTTTGGCAGGTCTTCCATCCAGTTCTGTCAAACCTTTACCATTAATCCAGAATGTGGCTGCAAGATTAATTTTTAATGAGACGAAAAGAACACGCGTCACACCTCTCTTTATCAACTTGCACTGGCCACAAGCAGCTGCTCAAACAGAATTCAAGGCATTAATGTTTGCCTACAAAACCACCACTGGCTCTGCACACCTTTACCTAAACCATTACTTCAGACTTATGTGCCTCTAGAAACTTGTGTTCTGCAAGGGAATATGGCGCAAAGAAGAGGCACAAAAAGACCCTTTAAGACTCGCACTCTATTTGTTTTCTACCTGCTGGTTTTCTTTAAGACAAAACAAAACAAAAAAACAAAACAAAGAAAAAAACCTTGCTGCGTGTACTGCGTTAGGCTAACAGAGACTCGTCATAGCACTTACATATTGCTCTTTTGTTGATTTTGATTGCTTCCATTGTCCTCATTTGTAAGTTGTTTTGGATCAAAGTGTCTGCTAAATGACTAAATATAAATTTATAATATGTAAGTAATATTAAAGGAAATATATTATTCTAATATGGTTACTATTGTCATCTATAATAGCTATCTGTGTAAATAATTAAACACTATTATGACAAGGTAATGTTTATTTTATTATATTTTATATGTTTATTATATTTTATTGTCATCTCACACATCATGGATCTGCATTTTCTATAATGTATTTACATAATACAAACACATATCTGATATGACTGATTATATAATTAGCATCAAACAAACAATATAATTCAAGTAAGTATGTAAATGACCTTTGAACAGAAGAAGAAAGAAGCAGTATGGCGTGCTTTTTCTTAGCATCTGTTTCCATAATGATTCATCGTTCTGCTGAGAATGTCTTAAGTGTTAACCAGAAACATACTCTGAGTTAATGAACTTACTCCTGTTTTTTGGACCAGCACAGCTCGAGTAAGCGAGGTTTAGGTTAATCAACTGAGAGTTCAGGGTTTATGTGATGGTAAATTAATCTTGCTTTCTGGAATACACCCCTGGAGTGTGATGTGACTTGATATCTGTGTCCTCATACAGCTGTGCTGATATCGCCTGCATTTCTGATAGAAGAGAAAAGCAGGAACAAAAACTTACCTGTATAATAACATGAACTCATACATATGTAGCTGAACACCTGACACATCACAGGACCAACCTCAAATAAGGACAAACACCAGTAGTGCCTTTTCTTGGGTGTTTACTGCAAGCATAAACAAATGCTTTACAACAAATGTCTTTGTTCTTGTTTCACAATCTGTAAATACATCAATTAGTTAGTACATTGTCCCATATTCAAATATGCAGGCAACTTACAATACTAGAGCCACAATTCACAGTTTCAATTTCTTCTCTGTAACCATATAGTCATGAACTACATTACCCAAAATGCACCGCGGATTACTGGCACGCATTTCACTCTGCACAGACGGATTAACCACTAATGTTAAGGTGCGTCCACGCCATATCGAAATTCCCGTAATTATGAGATTCCAACCTGTAAAAAGCCTTCAAATCCTTGTCGAACTCGTAATTACAACTTGTGAACTGGGAATCTTCTGAGAGCTACGACTTGTACCAGGCCTGGACTGACCATAGGGCATACCGGGCAATGCCCGCCGGGCCGACGCACATTTTTGGGCTGGGGCTGTCAGTCATAATTTAATATTTTGTAAAAAGTTTATTAGGCCAATTTATTTATTACCGCAACGGTAGAGTATCTGAGACACGAATCGCGGCCCATTGGTTGACTGTCTTAAAGGACATTGAGCTAGTCCAATGAAATCTCAGGCCACGCCCTGCCTCCCTCCTGGCCAGCCCTCAGCTCCACTTGACAAAATCTGCTATTTAGAGTTCGACCGGAGTTTGAGATGAAAAGAGCAGAAAAGAGCAAGAGAAAAGACGCAAAAGCCTGCAAGTGGAAGCAGCAAAATGTGCGAAAATCACAGAAATGTTTGCCACCACCACACGTTCAATTGCAGCTGCTGGTGTAGGGCCACCAACATCTAGCGACAGTGCAGAGGCAGTCCAGAGTGCTCAGGCTGCCGGAGCGGCACAAGGGAGTGTACAACGTCAACGTTAGTTACACAGATGAAGAAGGAGTAGCTATTAAAATTGATTCGGAGGAGGAGGAGGTGGTGAGAGACGTGACCCAGCAGCAGGGACAGATTGAGGAAGGCTTCAGAATAGCTACGAGTCTAGTAAGAAGTAGCTGAAATGTTGGCAGAGTGAAGCGAGGGACATTTATGTAGGGAAGACAGAGGGCTTTTTTGTGGTGTGTGTGTCACTTGTGCATTTGAGTGCACCACTAGCCTACCTAGCTAGGCCTAATTTATCTTGACTTATCTTATTTGTGTTTGTGAACAGTACATTTTATTAAACACTTGTGTAAAGACATCTCAAGCAGTGTTTTGTTTGACGATAAATTTTGCTACAAGGTGGGAATTTTGTCACTGTGGCCTTCTCTTCCAAGTCTGAGTATTGTAATGAGAGTAATAAAAGACTGTATAATAACAATAATAATAATTAAGAATAATTTTTTACCAAGGTTATTCGCTTCCATGCAGGTTACTGTGGTTTAATGTTTGAAACAAAACAGTGAGCGCATATATCCTTTGATGTGTCATATATATGCCTCAGCATATTGTTTAAATAATCATGGTGGGCCGCTATGGCCAAAAATGCCAGGGCCGTTTTTTGGTCCCAGTCCAGCCCTGACTTGTACCACCTGACCAACGTAGGCTCTGTTTAGGCGTTGATAGTGTTGCCATAGAACAGTGGTTCTCAATCCTGGTCCTGGAGGTCCGGAGCTCTGCACATTTTGCACGTCTCCCTTATTTAACACAGCTGATTGAGATTATCAGCTCATTAGTTCAGTTCATGGATCGCTCTCCTAATGAGTTGATGATCTCAATCAGGTGTTTTAAATAAGGGAGACATGCAAAATGTGCAGAGCTCCGGACCTCCAGGACCAGGATTGAGAACCACTGCCATAGAAAAGCATAATTCCGAGTCTGAGGACGTGAACAGCTCCGAGTAGAACGTCACATGTTTTATCTCGAAATTACAGTAATTACGATATAGCGTAAACGCAGCATTATCACAACGAGATGAAACAGAACTCAAATTCACATTAACAAGCCTCTTCATTCTTATGAAAATGAACATAGGACATACATTGATTCTTTGTACTGTTCATAGAAATACAAACGATCACACGGTTAAAGCGATACAGTTCATGCAGAGTGTTAAACACGTACAACTTTTAATTTTACACACAACAGGGTTAACAATAGTATCACCAATGTATCTCGTTCTGATTCCATTGTAAAGTCTATTTAATATGCTTTAGGAAATTAACAGAGACACATACCTCTCTTCAGAATGTTTCAGGCCGACTGAAGAGTGCAGCACCAGGGGGAAATACCATTGATCAAGGTAAGGGGGGATTCCACATCATTAACACGGAAGAACATGAAACACTTCTCTTAACAAGAACATGCAGTGATTAGAATATTTGATTAACACCAAGACTAATTGATGTGTAAAACAGTTGCAATTTCCATTCTGTGTATGTTGTATATATACTCCCAACTGCTCCCCTATAATGAAATGATGGTCCACCCCTCTTACTGCCTTTCTTTCTGCAATTGGTTAAGAACCAAACGTTTTCTTAAAGTAACAAAATAAAGCTTGATGAATTATAACACTTTTACACTGCTACACATATTTTTTCGTTGTGCCCCTAATCCTCCTTCAGTTCAATGGTCTACAACAGGGGTGGCGAATGTTGGTCCTGAAGAGCCGCAGCCCTGCATAGTTTTGCTTCAACCCTAATCAAACGCACCTGAACAAGCTGATCAAGATGTGAAGGGTTACTAGAAAGATACAGGCAGGTGAGTTTTAATTAGGGTTGGAGCTGAACTTTGCAGGACTGTGGCTCTACAGGACCGGAGTTCAACACCCCTGGTCTACAGTATAATCATCCTCATGGTTTAAAATGCTAAAAATGAAACCATTTTCATCTACAGACAGAAGTGAATCTCACACACTGTAAATATGATGAGTGATGCATATAATAATGTAAAGTAAATGACTGATAGAGTGATTTATAGCTCTGATTGAATGTGAATGTGTTGCTGTGTCTGTCAGTGAATCTCAGTGTCTGCATTAATATAATCATTAATATAATAATCACTCTTCTGTTTACAGGATTCTTCGTTGTTACAGTTTTACCAGTGTTTCTCACAGTCACCAGATACAACTGGGATCGTACATGTGGTCATCGGATGGGCTGTAAGTGTTTGATGAATTATGATCTGATCCCTGATACAAACACTGATAACTAATAATCAATCAATAGATAATTCATGAATGCTCTCTGTTAGTCATTATGAATTTCTCGTATTCACAGATGTTGAGTTGATGATTAAATGATAAATACTTACAATAATTTCAGAAATAATAATCTGTGTTCAGTTGTTTTGATAATTTGTGATATGTTTATGTGTTTAATGGTGTTGATTTTAAAGAGCTGGTTTATTTGTTTTTATTCAGTCAGTGTCAAACACAGATATGCAGAGTTTTAATAATATGAAATGTGTTTTTCAATGTGAGATCAGTGTATTTAACTCTCATGATACTGGTCAGTGCTGTCATGGTCTATTTCTACATCATCGCTCTGGAAAATGAAAAGGGTATGAAAATATCAAATAAAGTATCAGTAACTGAAACATCTTTCTATAGTATAGCTTATATTTGTGCTGAAGTGAAGTGTTTGTCAGTTAATGAACACTTGTAAGATGATGATGATGAAGCTGATGTGTTTGTTGTTGTTCAGATCGTGTTGGATGGGCCTGTATGATTGCGTTTCTCCAGTTACTCTGGGCACTGATCAACGTCACATGGTCATTTAATTGGGGTACAGTATGAATCATCTGATCTGATCATCTTCACACTGTGATGATTTTCACTGTCAGCTCCAGTTTATTCTCTTCACTCTGAACAGATCCAGACTCTACACTGGAAAATATTATCTGGATTTTTAAGACCTGTAAAAATACTACAGTAAAAACATATGTACTGGTTAACAGTAATTTCCCTTACTGTATATAGTAAAAAAAAAACATTTCTTTTTTTTTATTCGAATAGGATATGTGCATTTTGTTTTTAATGTTAATTTCAATACTTTAGTGTTGTGTGTTTAATCAAAATGGTGTTTAGTGTTTGTGTGAATGATGCTGTGAATTAGCAATATATGACTATTTTCCTCATCAGTTTTTTCGAAAACCTGCTTGTGATGATTAATAACTTTCTCATGACTTCTTAGAGTAAAGATACACAATAGATTTTAGCACTTCATTAACATTTACATTTATTCATCTAGCACATGCTCTTATCCAAAGGGACTTACAAATGAAAACAATGGAAGCAATCAAAACAAGAAAAGACAAATACAATAGAGAGTTTTTTTTTTCTTTTTAATAAATAAAAGATCATACAAAGAAATAAAATGAAGCACGTGTTAGGTGACATTTTATAAAATGAAATGAAGTAAAATCACACAAAAAATGGAAATAGGGAGTATGCATTGATAGGGGGTGACATTTTATAAATAAATAAAATCACACAAAAATAAAATAGAGAGCACATGTGTTAGAGTGACATTTTATAAATAAATAAATAAAATCACACAAAAATAAAATAGAGAGCACATGTGTTAGAGTGACATTTTATAAATAAATAAATAAAATCACACAAAAATAAAATAGAGAGCGCATGTGTTAGAGTGACATTTTTATAAATAAATAAAATCACACAAAAATAAAATAGAGAGCGCATGTGTTAGTGAAATTTTTATAAATAAATAAATAAAATAGAAAGCGCATGTGTTATTGACATTTTTATAAATAAATAAATAAAATCACACAAAAATAAAATAGAGAGCGCACGTGTTAGAGTGACATTTTTATAAATAAATAAAAT
>VONZ01004337.1:0-10862 GCA_012976165.1 Labeo catla | reverse complement strand
CTCCTGTAATTGGCGTCAGATACATTTTATATTAATATACATTAACTTCAGATACCGGTCAGCAATCGCAGGCAGTTTCTTTCAAATAGAAACATTTTTTGTTCATATAAAATAACTTGAAAAAAAGTCAGGTCTTTCGTGTAAAAATAATATTTTAAATATTTTTGAACGGTTGCCTCAGATTTGCCAGCGATCTCCTGTAATTGGCGTCAGATACATTTTATATTAATAAACAATAACTTCAGATACCAGTCAGCAATCGCAGGCAGTTTCTTTCAAATAGAAACATTTTTTGTTCATATAAAATAACTTGAAAAAAGTGTCAGGTCTTTGGTGTAAAATTAATATTTTTAATATTTTTGAATGGTTGCCTCAGATTTGCCAGCGATCTCCTGTAATTGACGTCAGATACATTTTATATTAATAAACATTAACTTCAGATACCAGTCAGCAATCGCAGGCAGTTTCTTTTAAATAGAAACATTTTTTGTTCATATAAAATAACTTGAAAAAGAGTGTCAGGGCTTTGGTGTAAAATAAATATTTTTCAACGGTTGCCTCAGATTTGCCAGCGATCTCCTGTAATTGGCGTCAGATACATTTTATATTAATAAACATTAACTTCAGATAACAGTCAGCAATCGCAGGCAGTTTCTTTCTCAAATAGAAACATTTTTTGTCTACAAAATAACTTGAAAAAGTGGGTTGTATCTTTGCAAATTAATAAATATTTTTGAACGGTTGCCTCAGACTTGCCAGCGATCTCCTGTAATTGACGTCAGATACATTTTATATTAATAAACATTAACTTCAGATACCAGTCAGCAATCGCAGGCAGTTTCTCTCAAATAGAAACATATTTGTTTATATAAAATAACTTGGAAAAAAAGTGTTAGGGCTTTGGTGTAAAATTAATATTTTTCATATTTTTGAAGGGTTGCCTCAGATTTGCCAGCGATCTCCTGTAATTGGCGTCAGATACATTTTATATTAATAAACATTAACTTCAGATCCCAGTCAGCAATCGCAGGCAGTTTCTTTCAAATAGAAATATTTTTTGTTCATATAAAATAACTTGAAAAAAAGTCAGGTCTTTGGTGTAAAAATAATATTTTAAATATTTTTGAACGGTTGCCTCAGATTTGCCAGCGATCTCCTGTAATTGGCGTCAGATACATTTTATATTAATAAACATTAACTTCAGATACCACTCAGCAATCGCAGGCAGTTTTTTTTCAAATAGAAACATTTTTTGTTCATATAAAAGAACTTGAAAAAAGTGTCGGGTCTTTGGTGTAAAATTAATATTTTTCATATTTTTGAACGGTTGCCTCAGATTTGCCAGCGATCTCCTGTAATTGGCGTCAGATACATTTTATATTAATATACATTAACTTCAGATACCTGTCAGCAATCGCAGGCAGTTTCTTTCAAATAGAAACATTTTTTTGTTCATATAAAATAACTTGAAAAAAAGTGTCAGGGCTTTGGTGTAAAATAAATATTTTTCAACGGTTGCCTCAGATTTGCCAGCGATCTCCTGTAATTGGCGTCAGATACATTTTATATTAATAAACATTAACTTCAGATACCAGTCAGCAATCGCAGGCAGTTTCTTTCAAATAGAAACATATTTGTTTATATAAAATAACTTGGAAAAAAAAGTGTTAGGGCTTTGGTGTAAAATTAATATTTTTCATATTTTTGAAGGTTTGCCTCAGATATGCCAGCGATCTCCTGTAATTGGCGTCAGATACATTTTATATTAATAAACATTAACTTCAGATACCAGTCAGCAATCGCAGGCAGTTTCTTTCAAATAGAAATATTTTTTTTTAATATAAAATAACTTGAAAAGTCAGGTCTCTTTGGTGTAAAAAATAATATTTTAAAATATTTTGAACGGTTGCCTGAAGCGATCGTAATTAAGGCCAGATACATTTTATTTTAATAAACATTAACTTCAGATACCAGTCAGTAATCGCAGGCAGTTTCTTTCAAATAGAAACATTTTTTGTTCATATAAAATAACTTGAAAAAAAGTGTCAGGGCTTTGGCGTAAAATAAATAACTTAAATATTTTTGAACGGTTGCCTCAGACTTGCCAGTGATCATCTGTAATTGGCATCAGATACATTTTATATTAATAAACATTAACTTCAGATACCAGTCAGCAATCACAGGCAGTTTCTTTCAAATAGGCGTTATTTTGCCCTACAAAATAACTTGAAAAGTGTTGTATCTTGTGTAAATAAATATTTTTGAATCCAAGTTGCCTCTAGATTTTGCTGAACATGTCCTGTAATTGACGTCAGATACATTTTATATTAATAAACATTAACTTCAGATACCAGTCAGCAATCGCAGGCAGTCTCTTTTAAATAGAAACATATTTGTTTATATAAAATAACTTGAAAAAAAGTGTTAGGGCTTTGGTGTAAAATTAATATTTTTCATATTTTTGAACGGTTGCCTCAGATTTGCCAGCGATCTCCTGTAATTGGCGTCAGATACATTTTCTATTAATAAACATTAACTTCAGATAACAGTCAGCAATCGCAGGCAGTTTCTTTCAAAAAGAAACATTTTTTGTTCATATAAAATAACTTGAAAAAGTGTCAGGTCTTCGGTGTATACCATGATTTTTCATATTTTTGATTGGTTGCCTCAGATTTGCCAGCGATCGCCTGTAATTGGCGTCAGATACATTTTCTATTAATAAACATTAACTTCAGATACCAGTCAGCAATCGCAGGCAGTTTCTTTCAAATAGAAACATTTTTTGTTCATATAAAATAACTTGAAAAAAGTGTCCGGTCTTTGGTGTAAAATTAATATTTTTCATATTTTTGAACGGTTGCCTCAGATTTGCCAGCGATCTCCTGTAATTGCCGACAGATACATTTTATATTAATAAACATTAACTTCAGATACCAGTCAGCAATCGCAGGCAGTTTCTTTCAAATAGAAACATATTTGTTTATCATATAAAATAGCGAAAAAAGTGTCAGGTCTTTGGTGTAAAAAGTGTAATATTTTGAACGGTTGCCTCGAAGACTTGCCAGCTGATCTCCTGTAATTGGCGATCAGATACATTTTTATATTAATAAACATTAACTTCAGATACCAGTCAGCAGTAAAGGCGGTTTTATGATAGAAACATATTTGTTTTATATAAAATAACTTGGAAAAAAGTGTTTGGGCTTTGGTGTAAAGTTAATATTTTTCATATTTATTTTTGAAGGGGTTGCCTCCACGCACCAGCGATCTCCTGTAATTGGCCCGTCAGATACATTTTATATTAATAAACATTAACTTCAGATACCAGTCAGCAATGCTGAGCGGTTTCTTTCAAATAGAAACATATTTGTTTATATAAAATAACTTGGAAAAAGTGTAGAACTTTGGTGTAAAATTAATATTTTCATATTTTTTTGAAGGGTTACCTCAGATTTGCCAGCGATCTCCTGTAATTGGCGATGAATACATTTTATATTAATAAACATTAACTTCTTAGATGCAGTCAGCAATCGCTTGAGCGGTTTCTTTCAAATAGAAACATGGCTGTTTATGTAAACCGCTTGGAAAAAAGTGTTAGGGCTTTGGTGTAAAATTATTATTTTTCATATATTTGAAGGGTTGCCTCAGATTTGCCAGCGATCTCCTGTAATTGGCGTCAGATACATTTTATATTAATAAACATTAACTTCAGATACCAGTCAGCAATCGCAGGCAGTTTCTTTCAAATAGAAACATTTTTTGTTAATATAAAATAAATTGAAGAAATCTCAGGTCTTTGGTGTAAAATTAATATTTTAAATATTTTTGAACGGTTGCCTCAGATTTGCCAGCGATCTCCTGTAATTGGCGTCAGATACATTTTATATTAATAAACATTAACTTCAGATACCAGTCAGCAATCGCAGGCAGTTTCTTTCAAATAGAAACATTGTTTGTTCATATAAAATAACTTGAAAAAAAAGTTTCAGGGCTTTGGTGTAAAATAAATATTTTTGAACAGTTGCCTCAGACTTGCCAGCGATCTCCTGTAATTGACGTCAGATACATTTTATATTAATAAACATTAACTTCAGATACCAGTCAGCAATCGCAGGCAGTATCTTTCAAAAAGAAACATTTTTTGTTCATATAAAATAACTTGAAAAAAGTGTCAGGTCTTTGGTGTAAAATTAATATTTTTCATATTTTTGAAGGGTTGCCTCAGATTTACCAGCGATCTCCTGTAATTGACGTCAGATACATTTTATATTAATAAACATTAACTTCAGATACCAGTCAGCAATCGCAGGCAGTTTCTTTCAAATAGAAACATATTTGTTTATATAAAATAACTTGAAAAAAGTATCAGGTCTTTGGTGTAAAATTAATATTTTTCATATTTTTGAAGGGTTGCCTCAGATTTGCCAGCGATCTCCTGTAATAGGCGTCAGATACATTTTATATTAATAAACATTAACTTCAGATACCAGTCAGCAATCGCAGGCAGTTTCTTTCAAATAGAAACATTTTTGTTCATATAAAATAACTTGAAAAAAGTGTCAGGTCTTTGGTGTAAAATTAATATTTTTGAACGGTTGCCTCAGACTTGCCAGCGATCTCCTGTAATTGACGTCAGATACATTTTATATTAATAAACATTAACTTCAGATACCAGTCAGCAATCGCAGGTAGTTTCTTTCAAATAGAAACATTTTTTGTTCATATAAAATAACTTGAAAAAAGTGTCAGGTCTTTGGTGTAAAATTAATATTTTTGAACGGTTGCCTCAGACTTGCCAGCGATCTCCTGTAATTGGCGTCAGATACATTTTACATTAATAAACATTAACTTCAGATACCAGTCAGCAATCGCAGGCAGTTTCTTTCAAATAGAAACATTTTTTGTTCATATAAAATAACTTGAAAAAAAGTCAGGTCTTTGGTGTGAAAATAATATTTTAAATATTTTTGAACGGTTGCCTCAGATTTGCCAGCGATCTCCTGTAATTGGCGTCAGATACATTTTATATTAATAAACATTAACTTCAGATACCAGTCAGCAATCGCAGGCAGTTTCTTTCAAATACAAACATTTTTTGTTCATATAAAATAACTTGAAAAAAGTGTCAGGTCTCTGGTGTAAAATTAATATTTTTCATATTTTTGAAGGGTTGCCTCAGATTTGCAAGCGATCTCATGTAATTGACGTCAGATACATTTTATATTAATAAACATTAACTTCAGATACCAGTCAGCAATCGCAGGCAGTTTCTTTCAAATAGAAACATTTTTTGTTCATATAAAATAACTTGAAAAAAAAAGTGTCAGGGCTTTGGTGTAAAATAAATATTTTTGAACGGTTGCCTCAGACTTGCCAGCCATCTCCTGTAATTGACGTCAGCTACATTTTATATTAATAAACATTAACTTCAGATACCAGTCAGCAATCGCAGGCAGTTTCTTTCAAATAGAAACATTTTTTGTTCATATAAAATAACTTGAAAAAAAGTGTCAGGGCTTTGGTGTAAAACAAATATTTTTGAACGGTTGCCTCAGATTTGCCAGCGATCTCCTGTAATTGGCGTCAGATACATTTTATATTAATAAACATTAACTTCAGATACCAGTCAGCAATCGCAGGCAGTTTCTTTCAAATAGAAATACATTTGTTTATATAAAATAACTTGAAAAAAGTGTCAGGTCTCTGTTGTAAAATTAATATTTTTCATATTTTTGAACGGTTGCCTCAGATTTGCCAGCGATCTCCTGTAATTGGCGTCAGATACATTTTATATTAATAAACATTAACTTCAGATACCAGTCAGCAATCGCAGACAGTTTCTTTCAAATAGAAACATTTTTTGTTCATATAAAATAACTTGAAAAAAGTGTCAGGTCTTTGGTGTAAAATTAATATTTTTCATATTTTTGAACGGTTGCCTCAGATTTGCCAGCGATCTCCTGTAATTGGCGTCAGATACATTTTATATTAATAAACATTAACTTCAGATACCAGTCAGCAATCGCAGGCAGTCTCTTTCAAATAGAAACATATTTGTTTATATAAAATAACTCGAAAAAAAGTGTTAGGGCTTTGGTATAAAATTAATATTTTTCATATATTTGAAGGGTTGCCTCAGATTTGCCAGCGATCTCCTGTAATTGGCGCCAGATACATTTTATATTAATAAACATTAACTTCAGATACCAGTCAGCAATAACAGGCAGTTTCTTTCAAATAGAAACATTTTTTTGTTCATATAAAATAACTTGAAAAAAGTGTCAGGTCTTTGGTGTAAAATTAATATTTTTCATATTTTTGAACGGTTGCCTCAGATTTGCCAGCGATCTCCTGTAATTGGCGTCAGATACATTTTATATTAATAAACATTAATTTCAGATACCAGTCAGCAATCGCAGGCAGTTTCTTTCAAATAGAAACATTTTTTGTTCATATAAAATAACTTGAAAAAAAGTATCAGGGCTTTGGTGTAAAATAAATATTTTTGAACGGTTGCCTCAGACTTGCCAGCGATCTCCTATAATTGCCGTCAGATACATTTTATATTAATAAACATTAACTTCAGATACCAGTCAGCAATCGCAGGCAGTTTCTTTCAAATAGAAACATTGTTTGTTCATATAAAATAACTTCAAAAAAGTGTCAGGTCTTTGGTGTAAAATTAATATTTTTGAACGGTTGCCTCAGACTTGCCAGCGATCTCCTGTAATTGACGTCAGATACATTTTACATTAATAAACATTAACTTCAGATACCAGTCAGTAATCGCAGGCAGTTTCTTTCAAATAGAAACATTTTTTGTTCATATAAAATAACTTGAAAAAATGTCAGGTCTTTGGTGTAAAATTAATATTTTAAATATTTTTGAACGGTTGTTTCAGATTTGCCAGCGATCTCCTGTAATTGGCGTCAGATACATTTTATATTAATAAACATTAACTTCAGATACCAGTCAGCAATCGCAGGCAGTTTCTTTCAAATACAAACATTTTTTGTTCATATAAAATAACTTGAAAACAAAGTTTCAGGGCTTTGGTGTAAAATAAATATTTTTGAACGGTTGCCTCAGACTTGCCAGCGAACTCCTGTAATTGGCGTCAGAGACATTTTCTATTAATAAACATTAACTTCAGATACCAGTCAGCAATCGCAGGCAGTTTCTTTCAAATAGAAACATATTTGTTTATATAAAATAACTTGGAAAAAAAGTGTTAGGGCTTTGGTGTAAAATTAATATTTTTCATATTTTTGAACGGTTGCCTCAGATTTGCCAGCGATCTCCTGTAATTAGCGTCAGATACATTTTATATTAATAAACATTAACTTCAGATACCAGTCAGCAATCGCAGGCAGTTTCTTTCAAATACAAAAATTTTTTGTTCATATAAAATAACTTGAAAAAAGTGTCAGGTCTTTGGTGTAAAATTAATATTTTAAATATTTTTGAATGGTTGACTCAGATTTGCCAGCGATCTCCTGTAATTGGCGTCAGATACATTTTATATTAATAAACATTAACTTCAGATACCAGTCAGCAATCGCAGGCAGTTTCTTTGAAACATAAACATTTTTTGTTCATATAAAATAACTTGAAAAAAGTGTCAGGTCTTTGGTGTAAGATTAATATTTTAAATATTTTTGAATGGTTGCCTCAGATTTGCCAGCGATCTCCTGTAATTGGCGTCAGATACATTTTATATTAATAAACATTAACTTCAGATACCAGTCAGCAATCGCAGGCAGTTTCTTTCAAATAGAAACATTTTTTGTTCATATAAAATAGCTTGAAAAAAGTGTCAGGGCTTTGGTGTAAAATAAATATTTTAAATATTTTTGAACGGTTGCCTCAGAATTGCCAGCGATCTCCTGTAATTGGCGTCAGATACATTTTATATTAATAAACATTAACTTCAGATACCAGTCAGCAATCGCAGGCAGTTTTTTTCAAATAGAAACATTTTTGTTCATATAAAATAACTTGAAAAAAGTGTCAGGTCTTTGGTGTAAAATTAATATTTTTGAACGGTTGCCTCAGACTTGCCAGCGATCTCCTGTTATTGACGTCAGATACATTTTATATTAATAAACATTAACTTCAGATACCAGTCAGCAATCGCAGGCAGTTTCTTTCAAATAGAAACATTTTTTGGTCATATAAAATAACTTGAAAGAAAGTGTCAGGGCTTTGGTGTAAAATAAATATTTTTGAACGGTTGCCTCAGACTTGCCAACGATCTCCTGTAATTGACGTCAGATACATTTTATATTAATAAACATTAACTTCAGATACCAGTCAGCAATCGCAGGCAGTTTCTTTCAAATAGAAACATTTGTTGTTCATATAAAATAACTTGGAAAAAAAGTGTTAGGGCTTTGGTGTAAAATTAATATTTTTAATATTTTTGAAGGGTTGCCTCAGATTTGCCAGCGATCTCCTGTAATTGGCGTCAGATACATTTTATATTTGTGGCCTGTGGGTTGCAAGGAAGCAGCACAGGATACAAAAAAATCACTTTCAGAGGGCTTTATTCTGACAGCTGTCTCTGGGAAGGACAGCGATCGATGGGAGAATTAGATAATGTAAATTTTTAATAAAAAGATTAAATGACTTATGTCTCTGTTGTGGTTGTTTGACAAAAACCAAGAGATCAAACAGTGAATTCGAAAATCCCAGAAACAGTCCAGGAATATTCCCCACCATCAAAAATTTCAAGGTTCAATTACAGGAAAACTCAGCCTTTCTGAGTTGAATTACAGTGAAATGAAATGTAGTAAAATAAAATAAAAGTGAAATACTGTAGAGGCTAATATTTGAATAAAATGACAACAATAAATTAGCCTACCATTAGACAGTTTTCATGAAATTACATGTTAAGTGTAAAGAAACAATTTTTTAGTACATTCTAACAACTTTATAAGGGTATTAAATGTTTTAGGAACACTCATAACGGTTTTTAACATGCATATTTCAATCACGTTAAACTGGAAAATACACTGGGCTTTAAATCGACTAAATGAAATTGCATTAACATTATTTGTACATACCCAGTCCTTGCACGTGTTCAAAACGTGGTCAAGCCTGATCCACCTGATCCACATGCAATCAATAAACGTCCGTAAAGCCAATCTACAAAACATTTCTTATTAGCATACTATGCTCACGTACATATTTAATGAGATTAGTTCACAACTACTATAAAAAGATGTACATTTACCTTGCCCAATTCAGAATAGTGGTGCAAAACCCGGAGCATTAGTTGCGTTCACTGCTCCCAACATACTGAGATTGGTACACAAGTGTTTCATGCTGGAGCGCCGCAAACCAAGTGTGGCAACACCATTTCTTAAAGTAGCCACAACCCATTTATGCTTAACATTAACTTTTGTTAATTTTCTCCACTTGGCTACATTCTCCCCTGCTAAATGTCATTGCCCTCAATGACCTAATACATATTTTTCACTTCTTTAACGGCCTCCCTAAAGAACACACTTCCCAGGCTTGTCAACACTTGTGAAAAGACTTCAGGGCTGAGTGAGACTGCATTACATGTGGACCTCGGTTCATTAAAAGGGTTTGAGTGCACACCTGCATTGGCCCTTTTTGTTCTCCTAGGGGTTGGTACTGGCTTTTTCAGCATGGGTTCTTCCACTCTGAGGGCAGGACTGACGTCAGGCACAACTTGCTTGGGTTCAGAATCCTGCAGTTCAGTATCATCCAAAATCAATTCGGACTGATCTACAAGCCCGTCACTATCCGCTGAAGGGATTCCAATCTGGTTCGTCTCTTGCAGACTAGGGTAAGTGACTTCTTCTAGCACCACAAAATCAGGATCAGACTGCACTTCAACTAGCTCAGACGTATCTTTTCTTTCTTCTTGTATTTTAGGAGGATGGTCTTCAGTGGATTCTGGCTCAGGAAGAGAAGTGACACAGGGTCGCAAGTCAGCTCGATGAAGTCTCTTGATAGGACCACCCTCAAGGGGCTCAACGGTATACGTAGTACCTTGCACATCTATGGCCTTGTATACAGTTGGACCCCATGAATCCTGTATCTTGTTTCTACCCAAAGGTCGGTGACGTAAATAAACTTGTTGACCAACTGTGAGATTGTAATAATCCTGACCTCCTGTGCCCTTCTCATACTAACCTGAAAAATAGACATGACATAAGTCTAGCCTAGAGAATCATAGGACATGATGTACTGTTGTTTCCTGAAGGGTGTGATGTTTGATTTCACTTCTTCATATTTACCATATAAATGTTGAAGTCTTCCTTAATAAAGTGCCTTTGAGTGAATTACACCTTTTCTGTGTGTGATCATTTCAATGGTCCAGGATCCTGACTCTGTGCTCCATCGCTCAACTAAAATCGAATCTCGGCAGTTAATCAAGTTAGATATTAAATTCTAACAATTGGGGGCTCGTCCGCGAAGGGGGGGAAAATTATTTCCCTAATCTCCCTACGAACCGGGAACACTGTCCCGAGATCGAGTGGGAAAGACGCGCCGGGGATCAGGAAGCCTACGATAAAGGGGGTAAGTGTTTTTGATATTTCTTAAAGGAAATACAGTGCTTGCCCCTGTAGGTTCCTAGTTTTGGGTAATCACTAGTCGTTAGTGGAACTTCGGTGCCATTGTTGTATCACTTCGGCTGGCAACAGTAATTTTAAGTTAATTATTAACGTGGTGAGTGATTAGGAAATCACTAGTCGCTAGTGGAATTCGGTTCCATTGTTGTATCACTTCGGCTGGCAACAGTAATTTTAAGTTAATTATTAACGTGGTGAGTGATTAGGAAATCACTAGTCGTTAGTGGAAATTCGGTTCCATTGTTGTAACACTT
>VONZ01004336.1:0-10864 GCA_012976165.1 Labeo catla | reverse complement strand
TTTCATATCGGTCGATATCGATAATTATTGATATTTTTTATGACCCATTTAAAATAAGGACCAGGAGAAAAATATATTACATTTAAACATTTTTATTTTAAACTTAACCTTCCTCTGATTATAATCCCCTCAGTTATTAAGACAGAAATGTCAACAACCATGGAAAACTCAAATAATTAAAATGTAAACATAAGTCTAAAGTCACAATGAACACTTAACAATTATCTCTTAACATTTAAGGTGCAAAATGAAAGAAAATGTAAGAAATGCTTAATAAAGTGTAATAAAATAGTGCACAGTGTTAAATATAAACAGAGAAATATGCCACTGCCTCCGTTATATCTTTGTACCGTTTAGATTCTTTGTCATAAGGCACTGATGCAGAGTACCTCTCCATGGTGGTCTGCTGCTTGTGCGGTGTTGCAGCTACAGATGTTGTTGGTTGAATACGGCTGTGCTCCAAAGGGTGAGCGCGGCTAAGGTGGTACATCAAGTTCATGGTATTACCAGTCTTGGCGGGGACGACGGTCTTGCATAATTTGCAGACGACATTGGTCTGACTACGGTCAGACTTATAATATCCAAAAAACTGCCATACTGGCGAGCTGACTTTTCCTCTTTTATTTACAATTTCCTCGCTTGCCGCGGCACTCATTTTCTGCTTATGAAGAGGAATCCAGCAGACCAGCACGAGACAACGATATGGCGCAACCAAACGTGATATGTTACATGATTGGCTGTTAGCTTGTCACTCCCTACGTTGCTAGGTTACCAGAGAGCGAGTGCCTTTGTTAATGCAACCAAACTTGCTTTGCAACCTCTGTTTTCTTCCGACGAAGAATAAAAAAAATATTGAACGTTTTATCGAACACATTTTTTATTGATATCGATCACGTGTCTATCGCGATGCATATCGTTATCGTTTTATCGCCCAGCCCTAGCAGCAAGCTCAATCAGCTTGTGGGAATGCTGTGAATACTGTATCATCAGTTTGCATTAAGGACCCATCAGCCTGCGCCATGTAGAATTCCAGGAAAATCGTGATGATAAAGGATATATTAATAAAGCAGATATGAAGCAGATCTTATAGTTTAGATCTTATAGCAGATCTTATTATAGTTTAGTAAAGTGTAAGCATTACTGGCGTTATTACCGCTTTATGTTTCTCTTTGTTTTATGAGCTTCTTACGTGCCTCTTAATGTTTACAAAAATTAACAGTACACAGTAAAAGATTGTTTTTATGTGAATATTTAGTTGCCTTTGTAGTTGTATTTTAGATATTGGTTGTCCATAGCATTTTCAAAGTATTTGAAATCCCCTGTTGTATGAGACCATGCCAATCTTACAGCATAAGTAATATGTGTTTGGGATATTTAACCTTTTGACCTCACATAAACTCTGATGAATCCAACAGACGTCCAGTTAAAACCATTAGATTTCTCCATCTGAGCACAAACATATTCATAACTGTGATGGCTTACATAAGACTATCACCACATGTAGGAAAGCTGCTCATGAAACACAAGAGAGGCGGAGGGGAGAAAAATACCTTATGTGAGCCATCAGCTTGTGCCTCTGAGAGAAGGAATCCTCTGGCTAGGGCAAATGAATCAGTGTGCAGTGAACTACATGGCATTATCTACACTGAAGTGCCATTTCCATTCACAGCAGTGCTGAACAAGCTTCCGGCTCCTGTCCCGCTGCCTTCATCGTCCTTATGGGCACACATTTACCCATCCAGGCATTGCTGTCCTCAGCTAGCGGGGAATGACACTCGGGTCTCTGAGGAGGAGGTTCCAGATTGGTGATGTGGCATTTGTTCAACTGGCTAAAACACAGAGAACTTCCTCATCAGCAGTTTGTGAACTTGTTTTGGCTCGCAATTTTAGTGTCACAGACTGCATTTGTTAAGTAACCTGAACTAACCTTAATTAAAAGATTATCACTTGCAGTGTTGCACCGTCATCTCAAATATCTAATATTTATTTCTCAGTGGTGAGGTGGCAGAGTCTTTATTTATTTATTAAACCATGTAGCTTCAGTAATCAGTATTGTGAAGGTTACTTTGGAAATGTAATAGGTTACAGATTACAAGTTACTTGATTTAAAATGTAATAAGTAGTGTAACTTGTCAATTACTTTATTAAAGTAATGTAACTTATTACTTTAATTACTTTGTGATTACTTTTCTAGATTTCTAATATTTTCAACTGTTAATTATTTTGAAACATTTAAACCAGGCAGAGTTAACCTTACAGTAGCGTTCAACACTGATTACTGTCAGACTTTCAAAATCCTTTATCACTTGAATTAAGATTATAATAAGTATACATCTTTATTTTGTGATTACAACTGGCTGAATGTACATTATCTCACTTATTACACAGGTGCTTGATAGATTATTTAGATGTTTCGAGTCAAAATAATTAGACACGAAACACTGATCTGAGTTGAAATATTTGAATGCAAAGCTTCCATGGAGAAATCAGTTGCTAGCAAACGGCAAGTTCAAACTAGACATTTTAGGGATACAGTGCAGTCATACCGCTTTTCTTACACAACATTTCACCACATAAATAATTAAGTAGTAGTACTAGTTTGTTAGTTATCTTATAATCCATTACAGTGTACAGAAAAAAAATGGCAGCAGCTGCGTTTGTATGAAACAACAGAGCAAGTCCACGATACCAGGATGACAGAATTAAGAAATTGTCCACATAATATTGAATTAAGGTTTAATATTTTATTAGCTAACCAAACACAAAGCTTCCGCCAAGAAAAATTATCAAGCATATAGCACTGACTTAAGTTGTCCCGAAAGAGTCTGAGCTGTGTAATAATTTAATTTAAAGCACAGCCACCACAAATTCAGACTTTTTTTTTACTTATATTTTTGGGCTTTTTATGCCTTTTATTGTGATAGGACAGTAGAGAGATGACAGGAAAGAGCTGGGAGGAGAGAGGGGAGCGGGATCGGCAAAGGACCTCGAGACGGGAATTGAACTCGGGTCACCGTGAGCGCAGTTGCGCTATATGTCATAACAAGATCATAACATAAATAACATCATAACAAGAAATAGTTTAATAGCTATGATACTGGGTTTGAAATCAAATGTTTGCGTAGTTAAGACAGAAAACACTAGCATCTAACAATGCCTTGGAAAAAAAAGTTTATGCATAAACCCAAATAGGAAATTAAACAGTTATCGAATAAGCATGTGTCCTATTCTGTGTCCTAAACTCCTGAAGAATTGGTGTCTCATTTTAGAGCAGTCAATGCAATTTAAAAAAAGTCAGTTAAATCTGTAAGTGAGGGTGGGTGTGTGAAAAAATTCAGATGTAATCCCCTTTGTAATCACTGGCATTTTTCAAAAGTAACTGTAATTTAATTACATATTTTTTCTCAGTAACTGTAACTAATTACAATTACATCTATTTTGTAATTAAATTACGTAATTCCGTTATCTGTAACTAGTTACTCCCCAACACTGTCAGTAATGAATCTGTTTTATTAAGTAGTGAGTTAGCATTTACACAAGCTTTTCCTTGACAATATAATGGCATACCGTATGAATATATGTTATGTCACCTACTTATAATCACAACTACAGTGAGGCATAATTAACAAATAATCACTCAGTCAGCTCTATTTAATGAACTGATTAACAAATTGGTCTGAATCATTTTGAAAGCTCATGAATCACACACTGATTCATCTGGAGTGGTTTAACAGATAGCAGCTTGGAAACAGTGTATATTTTCTGATTAAAACAGTTAATAGTGAAAAATTGTCCTTAAAATAAAGTGTTACCGATTTTTCATTTGATTGGGTTGGCTTGACATAAACAACACACAAAACAACAACAATTGCAACTCACAATATGAAAATATATTAGATTGAAGCTGATCACAGCTGGCTGTATTATATATTTCATTTTTTTTTTTATATATATATATATTTAATTTAGCTTGCTACAACTTTTTTCTCAAAATATAATGACTTTAATCTCGTAATGCGGTGACTTTGTTTTTTGACTTCATTCTCCTACTACAACTTGAATCTCATAATGCTAAACCCTTATTCATAAAACATTCTGACTTTAATCTCATATTGCTATGAATTTATTCTTAAACTATTATCACTTGAATCTCATGTGGCTATGAGGTTATTCTTGTAATTTTTTTTTTATTCTTTAAATATTGTGAATTTAATCTTGTAACCTTTCATGTATTCATTATTATTATTTAGTTTTTATTATTATTTTTTTTTTTTTCATTTATTTATTTTTTATGTGGCACTAAAAGGCTGCCGTTTTTAAAAATCAGAAAAAGTGGCTGCAGGAAGCTCCATGATCACACGTAACGAATTGCATGCTGTCACATGAAAAAGCGTGCATTATTAATTAGAAATCGACCTATATATAAATTTACAGATATATTTCCCAATATTTAAGCATTTTATCATAATCGGTTATTGGTTTTGTAATTGCACGCACTATTGTCATTGCAGGAATGAGCCCATGTTGGAAATAAAAGCACTGAATTTAATTCTGTCTCTGTCGTCTATATGCTCATCAGTAGTCTCCTGAAGTCACTTTCATTTTGCTGTTCACTCACTGGGTTGATGCTCAGGAAATGCTCCAGCACAGCCACTGTATGTAACAAGATTCACTTGTTTAAAACACTTTAAATTATATTAACATTTACAATATAGCCATTATTTTGTTAATACACATCTAAATAAATACAACCCAATGGAAATGAATTATGTATTATCTCCACGAGCGATCGCAGTTGAGAAATGCAATAAAATACGATGTTTTGTTTGTTATATTCCAATATTCCAGAGAATATTATTCAGTGAATTAACATTATCCAGTGAATTATATTTCACCATTTACCCTATTAAACACCTTATAAACCCACAAAATTACTTCTGTCCTTTATTAATTTTCTCCATTTGAAAACATTAGACATTCTACATTTATTTTGCTTATTAGTGTTGCAGCTGATGTTTTTGTTTTTTTTTGTTTGTTTTTGGTTTTTTTAATAAAATGTTTTTATTGTTGTAATATGAAGATTAAATTTAACATGAAAGACTGCTATTTTTCAACACGTTTTTATGATGACTGAAAGGAGGAAAAACCAAAGTGAAGTATGGACTTCACTCATTTATTTATTTTATATCAGTAAATAAATATTGGTTCTGCATATCAGTTATCGGGCACATAAACATGCAAATAATTGGTATCGGTATCGGTTATAGAAAAATCAATATTGGTCGATCGCTATTATTAATGGCCACATCTGAATGTGTTTTGGCAGTCGATTTACACAACGATGTTTCGGGGGCCTGAAAGTGCAAACTTTCGAAAACGGGTTTTAAAGTGTATGCTTTTGAAAACAGTATTGTTATCATCTCTTTGTAAACTACAAAAATGCAAATTTGTGAAAATAAGAATTTGTGACATGTTATGTGTTCATTCTATAAGAATGTGCATGTGTGTAGGCGTGTAGTGTTTCGTTACAAAGTGGCATCGCCAGCTACTGGCCTGGCATACATAATACAGCATTTTTAGTTGTTTTCACAACATCCAAGATGTGTGTTTGTTTTGTTTTAATTAAGTACAAAATTTTTTTATTTATTTTTTTTTTTTTCATTTGTTTTAACCTCACTTGTTTGTTTATCTATTTATTTATTCCATTATGTTAGTTTGGCCACTTAAATTTGCGGTTTTGGCAGATTTCACATATCTGTCATTGAGAGGGAAAAAAAAACTCAAAAGAGCAAGTGAACCCATTCACTTAAACAATAGGTGATATATTGAGCATGAGCAGCAGTGCACAGAGACAGAAAAAAAATATCTATAGATCAACATCAAAGATGCTTTTAAAAATGCAAATGCCATATGATTAACAAGATGGCTAAATTTAACAAAGGTGTCAAGAGCCGGGTGAAAAAGCTAAAGCATTTATTATCGCTGTAGAGTATTGCTAGTACAGAGTTGTCCCAAAGGAGAACTGCCCACAGTCCTGTAGTCTACATTAGGGATTCACAGACTGTCAGAGAGTCTTCAGTTAGACCCAAGGCTAGATCTCAGCAAAGCCATCACACAAATGGGTAAGGAATCAAAAAGCAGCCACGAGCCCGTGGGGAAATAAAAGAAGCCAATATGCATGTGCTGAGGTTCAAAGGCTGATAAAAAGAGTTTTTTTCCACGCTCACAATGCAGGAAAGGATTGAGATGATGGGGAAGCCACTCAATGTGAGTGTAGACAATAACATAAAAAGTGTACACTCTGTCACAGTCCGTAAAAAACAACATCTGGATGTTGCACATTAAAGCGATTTGGAGTGTGTTAAGACCAACAGTGCTTTTTGCAGGCAGATGGTGTATTTATGGTATTTCCAGCAGGGTTAACTGGACCATGATCAATGGTAAATTTATATTTACTGCATTTATGAAAGTCCAAGAATGAAGGCTATAAGAATTATGGTCATGGCATCTTTGATGGTACTACAAAGAAACTGTGGACCAACAACACACCAACACCAGAGAAGAGGTGATGAGGGCACATCACATGAGTAAAACAGCATTTTATGTTAGTGACACCAGAATTAATTACCCATATAAAGGGCTTGCAAAGCCTCACTGAACCATAAACAAACATTACCAGACACAGAGTACAATATACAGCTTAAAAACCGAGCCACTGTCTATATCTAGGCTTGCTCATGATGAGGAGGCAACAAAGGCTGAAGAACATACAGGAAGTCAGATGTTAAAAACATTTTTAGTTATTTACTAAGAAAGTCAACAGTGATTTTCCAAAAGCCTGCACTCTAAAAAAATACTGGGTTAAAAACAAAAATGTCTGGGTTATTCAGCAACCCAGCGCTGTAAATATTGGGCAGAACACATGCTGGGCTATTTTAACCTAGGTTGTTGGACTTTATACATTTAACCCAGTAATTCCCAATTCCAGTCCTGGAGCACCCCTGCTCTGCACACATTTTGTATGTCTCTCTTAATTGATGTTCTCGGTTCATTTCATGGATCTCCCTCCTAATGAACTGATGATGTGAAACAGGAGCATTAAATAAGGGAGACATACAACATGTGAAGAGAAGTGGTACCAGAACTGGAATTGAGAACCACTGCATTAACCCATTTGCAGGGTTATTTTTTATGATGTGCTGGGGCAGTCAACCAACTGAACGTTTTTCATTTTAAATAATAAAAATGCAGTCTAAAATCATAAAATCTTTAAAAACATTCTGCGTACGTTTTAAGACATGACAGGAGCAACAAGAGCAGCCAGTGGGAATCTTTGGGAAGAAAACTTCTGTCAGTAGGCTGTTCCAATTCATTAAATGATTTATATTCATGACTTATCTTGTGTTCATGTTTGAAAAGTTACATAAAAAACAGCTTTGCCTCATGCCATCTTGTCTGTTAGACCAGTGCTTCTCAATTCCATTCCTGGGGGAGCCCTGATCTGCACGTTTTGCATGTCTCCCTTATTTAACACACCTGATTGAGATCATCAACTTGTTAGTTCAGTTAGTTCCCTCTCCTAATGAGCTGATGATCTCAATCAGTTGTGTTAAATAAGGGAGAACTACAAAATGTGCAGAGCACGGGTCCCCCAGGACTGGAATTGAGAACCACTGTGTTAGACAATAAGTTTCGACCTGTCAAATGCATATAGCATGACCACAGCTGCAACAATAGCACACTTGATCAGCAGTGCTCTTACTGCCGTTAGTGGAGCACATTGAAGCTTTGTTGCACAACAGATGTAGTCATGTTCCATTATCTGGTAGTGCAATAAAATGCCTGAACCCAGCAACTTTAAAAGTTTACCTGTTACCTCATAAGTGAATGATTTAGAACATTCTACACAGACAGCAAATCACACAAATTGTGCTCCACACAATTACTTGCAATAAAGTTCAATATAGATTCATGTTAGCATGTTGCAATGCTATCAGTATAACACTACAATAAGCATGAAGCCCAGTGCATACTTCAGTTCTGACGACAACATAATAGCATATGCGTACAGTCCTTCCTATAGAGGACACCTTCTACCTATAGGGAGGTGACATGTAGAGACACTGATATGGACTGACCAGTAAGGGGGCCGTACAACATAAGGAATGAGTCTCTGAGGCAGGTCCTACCTGATAGTAGGGCTGGAACTATCACCAGCAGAGACTCACAGAGCAGGTCTTTCAAGCGAAAACACAGCATTACCAATGGGAAACTACTTCGGAGAATACACATACATGATTATCCGCAAGGAATCAAGCCATATGGGCAGTCTGACTGCTGAGGGTGCTGGAGGATGCTTGACCAGGGTTCACTGTCCAGGAACTCCACTAGGAGAAGAAAGACACTCGCATCCCTGTGTGAAGTGGAATGGCACAGCAAACGTGACACCAAGTCAGTTTCTCCCGTGACTTACCTGTTACCAGTTGACCTGAAGCCTGGCTGAGGTGCCGGAGCACAAGGTCCCAATGATCGCACAGTTGCCCTCATGACTGGGACATGATGTTCCAGCCATCGAGGCAGTTCAGGATCCTGATGCCCATTTCCCATAACAGGGCAAGGGCGCCCTCCACAACTTTTATAAAGACATCGGGGGACTGGAACAGTCCGAAGGGGAGGACCGTGTATTGCTATGCCCGACCCTCGAACACAAATTGTAGGAATAGCCTGTGTCAAGGACAAATCGAGACATGAAAGTACATGTCCTTCAGGTCGACCACTACAAACCAGTCCTGAGGTTGGATGCATCTGATGATGATCTTGGCCACTGATGACAGGGGGTGTCGTGGACAAGAGTAAGGAAGCGGATGTTAACCCATGAGCCTGATAACCCAGAGGAAAGGGAAACTGCTCTTTAATTGAAAGTTTCTGCAGAACAGAAAGACAACTTAACATAAGATTTTTCTGCCCGGCCCTCCTCTGGGGAAGGAGCAGGGCTGTCCCCACCACCTCCTGAAAAAGAGCTGATCCGTGCCCAATGGAACAGTGTCAGCTGGAGGATCACATGGACGGCTCCTCCAAGTGGCGGCATTTTGTGGGCACAAGTGCCCTGCAACCGCTCTCCACCTGGGGAATGTCTACATACAAAATCAACTAGCCAAACTTCATTGGCGTTTTCTTTTATCAGAGATGATTGGGGCTCCCGAGTAAACCCTTAACGTTGTCATAACAACAGATAACCAACAGATGAACTGAAGTATACTTTGGGCTTTAAAATGCTACTTCTTTAGGCAGCTTACTGGGTGCAGCTATTTTCTGCGTTTTTGGTGAAAGCATGCATGTAAACCATTTGCGAAAATCTTTTTAGAATAGTTAATAGGAAAGAAAATGAGAACATTTTTTCTCTGCACTATTAGTACAGAACTAAAAGTAGTTGCGTAACTTGTTCTGTAACATCACTGATATAATTTAGCTCGTTCCCAAAAAATAGGCTCACTGTTCCGCACCATTTGAGCAAAATGGAGCAATTCAATTAAATCCAGAGAGACAACGCTATATGAGATTAATGAGGGAAGTTGGATAATTAACAAAAATCTTGCCAGCAATCAGGGCCATTGTGAGAATCCGTGGCCATCTTTTAGCACCTGTCAAAACACATAAAGCCAAAGATTCATTTGCATCAAGGGCACAAACGAGGGATGAAACGGAACTGAAAAGCATTTAGCCTTGAACTGCCACTTATTATGATTTGGCTAGACTCTAAAACTCTCCACCGAGAGTCGCAAGCATATAGAAACTAAGACCTCAATCCAGTTTGTCTGTTTTGAAATAGATCAGACTTGGCATCAGAAATCAGTCAAAGCGAAACATACCTATCAGATGTGACTTTATGAGGGTAATGCCTATTCTTAGGTAACAGCACTGTTCTGGCAGGCTAGTTTGAACCCTGACTTGGTCTCAGCCATTAATATTAAAGCTTCTGCCTCCTGGCTGTCAAGAGAAATGACACTGAGAGAAGACACAACACTAATGGAGAGATCACTCTTTGATGCCCTGTAACCTGTCTCTGTCTGGCCTTGGATCAAATCCATATGCAGCACAATCTAGTCTGGGATACACACGTGAAATTATTTCTGTAGCTCATCCAGTAAGAGGAAAAGGTTGTTTAGTTGCACCCCTGGCTGATGTTGCAATGATGTTGTTCACTTCACTTAGCTACATCCTTTTAAATGACTTTGTCAGAGCAATTTTCTGATGTCGCTCCAAGCAGAACTTATCTCGCTCGTCTGCCTACAAGTAAATACCCATCCAAAACAAGCACTGTGTGTAATCACAGAATTCTGGCTTATAAAAGTTATATATATATATATATATATATATATATATATATATATATATTTTTTTTTTTTTTTTTTATCTAACTCTACAGTAAAGTGGTTGCCATAGGCATAAATTATGAGCTTTCTTTTAACTAAGTTTACTTTGCTTCAGTGTTGAAACACTTTATATTTCTGAATTTTTTATTCCGACAAGTTAATGAAACACAAGGAAATGAACATAACTATAAAGCTTGAGCGCTGCTGTTCTTTCCCATTAGCCTTCCACCAATAATTGCTCTACAGCTCATTACAAAGGCTGCAGTTGTTCCTATCATTTCTTAATTTTATTACTCTCTGAATCATGCACACTGCATACACATTCTCAAGGTCTAATAAATGCAATAATTATTGATCATATTTAAGATGATAAAATTGCATATAAACATGTTTAGGACTGATTTAATTGCTATGGTTGTAAAGTGAGTGAATGAAATAATAAACACAGGATAATTTATATGTTATAATTACTTGGTGTTTTATTATATATA
>VONZ01004335.1:0-10865 GCA_012976165.1 Labeo catla | reverse complement strand
GCAAGCAATACTGTGTTTTTCAAAGAAAAAAACTTTTTGGACTTTTTCAGGTTTTGGGGCCAGCCGGGGATGAAAATGAACTGCAAGATGACAATGTAAATTTCTCAACTGTTTTAAGACTTAGTGTTATCCATTATATACATATGACTGTTTTCCTGAATCTGCAAGCAATAGAGTGTTTTTCTAAGAACAGCTTTTTGGACTTTTTCAGGTTTTGGAGCCAGCTGGGGATGATGATGTAAGTTTCTCAGTCATTACAGTTTGAGATAAGAAAAGCTTTCTAACATGATCAGATGTTGAGCTGAGTAGATAGATAAATGGAACAATTGATAGATGGATGGATAGATGATTGATTTGTCCCTATTGGGAAATTTGGTTTGCAGTACAATCACAAGGCACATTGACGCTTTTTCAGATTTTACAGGAAGGCTTTGCAGATGACAGGACATCAAGTAGGGATGACAGCCATAGTGTAAGTTTTTAAGTCAGAAAATCTGAAATGCATGACACACCATTGGTCAAAAGTTGTTTTATTAACCTTTCACAATATTACTGAATACATTAAGGTTAGTCCCTTGGCCCTTTTTTGATAAGCAATGAGATCTTTTATTATGGGATGTACTGAATGTTTTCATGATTTTGGATATTAACACATTTTGAGTGTGTTCTGTGCTACACTTTGAGATTGCCTCAAACTTAACCTATACATTATATGTTTATAAATAATAATGTATGTACATGGATCTGTGCAGGATTTAAGGGCATGGAGGGCCCTGAGGCAACAACAAGATATAGAGTATAATCAGTCCCTAGAAACAGAGCAAGGGTAAATATCATAATACAAATACATTAATATAGTATTGAATTTTGTTGTCAGCAAAAACTATGCATGTATTGATGATCGTTGCATGTTTGATTCTAATACCTTAATACCTGATGGTTTCATTTTTGTTCTTATATTTTGTTATTATATTTTGTTCAAATGTAACAGGAGAGAAGGAGGAGACTGATGCAAGAGTTCGAATTGCGACGGAGAAAAATATGTTCAAATATGATGGGGCTGGAAAATTAGTCCGAGTTATTGTTTTCTATGCATATGTAACTGAAAATTTTGAACTTTTCCAAAAGGCAATAGATGATCGCCAGAGGCACAAATCAGCTCTTGTTGAGCCGGCCGATGGAATAATGATACAATTCAAATACCCAGATGGGAAACTTCTGAAGAGGAGATTCAATGTCTCACAGCCATTTCAGGTTAATTTTACTTATCTACGTATTTACTGAAGAAAGATGATCATTTTGTTCCAATTGCAGATAATTTATTCTGCTTCTGACACAGGACCTAGTTGCATTTGCTGGTGTTGATGACATTTTCTCAGGTTTTCTCAGTTCAGTTCCCACTCTGTGCAGCGCTCATCCGGAAAGCTCCACCCCCATCACAACTTTGCCGCCTTTGAGTCTTAAGGATTCATTACAGTGTGGCGTGGACAAAAGACAGGTAAGAAACTCAATGTATAATAAACAGGGGATGATTTTACCGTATGATGTATGTTAACCAAAACCTTTTTTTGGAAAGTATTAAGTTAGTTAAGAGGTCTGGAACTACCTTTTAGTGAGGTAGCTGTGTAAGGTTAGCTTTGGTAACTTAAACCTTAAAGCATGGCGTTGAACAGACGAGTTTAATTTATTAAGTCAATATCATGCATATGTTGAGCTTATTTTGAGTTGTTGAATTGAATATATTTAGAAGAATTTGGTTGTGAACTTGTTAGCAAAGGCAGATGAACAGGCATAGTTAATATCAAGCTGTAAAATACAAATTTCTCCGCTTCTACCAGCTGGTGAGGTTTTAATGTTTGCACTTGTTGCATTTACATTTAACGTTAAAGCAAAAACGCTGATGAAAGTCCATTTGAATGTCAGCAATGTTTTATCGGCTAAGGCACTCCCGCCAGGATTTGAATCCCGTGGCCGCGGGAGCACACAGAGAAGCAGAGTTTAACTGCTGCACTACGAATTCACCTCTTAAATGGAACAAATAGCGTCGTGGAAGGGTTTTCCATAGTAATAAGGGAAAATTATCTACATAAATATGTTTATTTGTCTGTTACATTAAGGCGACGTGTTAATGTATATAGATCAGTCATGGAAATTCTCTGGTGGAAATGTGTACGAACCCTGTGTATAGTGGTATCACTTGTTTTATATATATTTTTAACCACCTGTTTTTAAAATGCATTAACTCATTGATTGTGCTTGTATATTATAAATTTCTAGGCGAGTGATTTTGTCCAGTGAGGATGAGGATGATGACAATTGGTCCGGCAGTCAAATCAGGCCTACACCTCCATCCACCCTCAGGTAATCACCTCCACACTGTAAAAAAAAAATTACCATTTTAGCGATGATATTTTCCTTTGGTTGGGTGGTTTGATTCTTGGGTGGTTTGGTCTTTGAACAGTGTTTAGCAAAATCCCAGAAACCAAGATAATCAAGTTTTCAGCCTCTTGAACTAGAATAAATCACTAATCACTAAAAAATTTGAACATCTGAACCTGTTTATTCTTAAGAACTTCTTACAAAATGTTGAATTGGCTCAACTACAAAAGATTTATTGCAGAATAGTGGCACATCAAGAAATAATGTCAAGTTGCGAAATTGGTATTAAGATTTTTTTTGTTGTACAACACTTTTTACAGTGTGGATTTCTGTACAGTGCATCCACCCTCAGGTCTGTGCAGACTCCTGCACCACCTCCATCCACCCTCAGGTCTGTGCAGACACCTGCACCGCCTCCATCCACCCTCAGGTCTGTGCAGACTCCTGCACCACCTCCATCCACCCTCAGGTCTGTGCAGACACCTGCACCGCCTCCATCCACCCTCAGGTCTGTGCAGACTCCTGCACCACCTCCATCCACCCTCAGGTCTGTGCAGACACCTGCACCGCCTCCATCCACCCTCAGGTCCATCCACCCTCAGGTCTTCAACTCCATCTGCTAGGCCGACACTTCCACCACCTCTGGGTAACCTTAGATGGCCCGATGTTTCAACCCATCACCACGTCACCATGTCACCAGAAGCCCCTCGTAGACAAATCAGGGACAACATGTTTGTTCGCATCTTAACACTGCTTGAGGAGATGAAAGAGACTCAAAAAATCCAAGGGAGGATGCTCCAAACGCTTCTACAACAGCGTGGGAACATCAGCACCACTGTCTCTTCTACCCCAGAGGGTTTCCCCCTAAAGACAGTTAGAGATGTGGAATTAATGGAAGAAAAACTGGCAAACCCAAACTTCATGGCCAAACTGGTATGTATGTTAAGTCTAAAAATCTACAAGGCTTTTTTTTTTTTTTTTTGTGTGTGTCTCAGGCTTTACCACCAAAGTAAAATAAATGTCTTAAACCTTGTATTTTTTAAATAAGTTTTATTAATAAAGGCATAGAACCAGTTTATTTGTAGTGTACTGACAGTAGTTTTATATAATTAGTTTATTAATTAAATTAATAAAAAGGCAAAAAGACCTTGAGATATGTTTGGTAATTGTACCTGAATGAATTTAAAATTAATTTGCTATATTTCAGATTAATATATTTGTTTTTCTTCATTTTAATTAACACTAACTTTATTCTCATCTAAATTATAAATACTTTATTTCTGTATAAAATAATACTGCCATTAAAAACATTAGATTTTTCTTTTTTAATCAATGTAGAATGTGTAACTTAAAAATAAACAGATTAGTGCTCTGTTCAAGAAATTAAAACCAATGCAATATGATAAATGTCAAAAAGATGGCACCGACAGACTGTTTTTAAATGGGGTTGGATAAATATTTTTACCTTTTTAAACTGATTTTGATTGGGTGACAATCGTAGGTTACAGTTTGACAAAAGCACAAGTATTATATTTTTATTGCAAATGTACAGAAATATAAGTTGACACTTTGCAGTTTGAATGATGTCCTGTATGAAGAAAATGACAGAGTATGTTTTTATGTTTCCATTGTTCGATCGCGCCCGTGCCTCTCTCTCTCTCTCTCACACACACACACACACACACACACACAACATTTTCCAGCATTGCAATGTTGACATCGCAGCATGTTTATTAGCCACGGAGCTTCAGAGCTAAGGCAGGGCTACAGATTAGGTGTCCCTAGAGTACCCGCGTATCTAGCAGTAGTTCCACATTACATTAATTTGCACGCAAGTTTTATTTATTTTTATACTGTGTATTCTCTGTGTATATTCATGCACCGTACTGTGACACCCGTACCATTTCGGTTCAATACGAATACATGTACCGTTCCACCCCTAGCTCACACCCATGCTTCTGGCAGTTCTTTCATGTTGAGTGGTTTACTCAAGTGAGCAATATACTGTAGATAAATTTGCTTTGTATTGCCTTTGTTCTCCCTCAGGTTGCAGCTGTGACTGACATAGGGGGGGCGACTGTTGACGAGGCCACAAAAAGGATGATGACCTTCCTCCTAGACCATGCCCTATCCAGGCAGTATAACTTTCTGGGCCGAAATGGGAAGAGAGAGTTCAAGGCCTTAAAACTGTATGAAGTAATATACGGTAGGTGTGCATAATGTGGATAATGTTTTAAGTTGTACCGATAATAGAAAGGTGTCACTATACCCTAACGCAGAGGTCTTCAATCCTGCTCCTGGAGGGCCACTGTCCTGCAAAGTTTAGTTCCAAGCCTAATCAAACACACCTGAATCAGCTCGTCAAGCTCTTCAGAATCACTTGAATATTCAAAGGCAGGTGTGATGAAGCAGGCTGGAACTAAACTCTGCAGGATAGAGTTTCCCTAACATTCTCCCTAACGTTATAAACATGTCGATTTTAAATATTGTGAATGTTGCTTTTGTTGTCCTGGCTCGCACATGTCTCTCAGTTGCTTAGCTTGTGTGTTCAAGAGAATGTTGTTTATTTCTAATAATCTTAATTTATATAGCTTTTTTCTTAACATAGTTTTCTTTACAGTCCTGGCTAAGAGTTGTGTTGGCACATATGAAATAAGTGACCGTTATATTTGTTTCTTGAAGGAGGCTTAAAGAAAAATGCCATGACCAGCCAAATCACCCGTAAAGATGCCGAGAAGGCAGTCTCCAAGTGGCTCATTGGTGCTAGGGACCGTGGGGGTAATAGACAGGCCCGACAGGCAACCCCTCAACAAGGACTTCAGACTTCAGGCCCATTTGAGGTGGAAAGAAACTAATTCTGTCTGTGACAGTGAGGGAACACTACAAACGCATGTTGTAATAAATTTTACTTAAATAAAAACATAATTAATTGTATTACTGGTCTCTTTATTGTAGCTTGTTTAACCAAAGGTTTTCGGGTCTGTGGGACCCGTTTTCAGTGTTTGCTAACAGAAAAGGTTATGCTATTTATTATTTCTTCTAACTCAAGCATTGGCCGTGGCTCATTTTCTGTGAAGAACAAACAACTTATTTTCAATGACTGCACATGGTACACCCTCCAACACATAACTATTACATATGAGGTATTCGGGTCTACTGGACCCGAGTGTAATAATTGTAGGTGCTATGAAACTTAACTGTGTCGTCTTCATAACTGGACCTGCTGTGTGTGTCTTGTCTGTGTGCGCGAATATTGACTTTCTGCACCTGCTATTCCCACATTAATTTACAAAATTGTTACATTTCAAGCACTTTAACCTGTTCTGATTAAGTTCTAAGAAATGAGCACCAATAATGATCAAAAAACTAGTTTTTTTTTTTTTTAATAAGTGAATTTCATTGTTTTCTCACAAGAAAAAAACACTCATATGATCATAATTGTGATCTTACAGGGGTAAATGGCAAATAAGAGCCATAAATTATGTATATGCCATTGGTAATATTGAGCTAAAGTAAACATCTATTAAGTATTTTTACATAAATTGTTATGGTTGTATTGATTTAAAAGCCTAATAATATGGTGGGTCCACCAGACCCGGGAATATTGGCTGTATAAGAAAAATATTAACATCGTACAACTGTTAAAGAACTGTATGGTCTGACTGTAAAATAGGCCCCAAAAATGAATTTGTTAGCTCATAACAATAATGGTTATTACCCATATGGGTAGAAGCAGGGACCCATAATCAGCCCATATGGGGCCCAGTTAGAGTGGGCCCCATGCAGATGGGAGAAACCTGGGTTGCCCATGTGGGTTTTAGCTAGGGCCCATGTGAAGCCCACCTTCAGCCCATCTGGGCTTGCCCACATGGGGCCACCATGGAACCCCCGGACAAAATTAACTGGGCCCCATCTGGGCAGCCCACATGGGGCCCACTCACCAGCCCATATCCATCCCTTATGGGCCCCACATGGGTGTGTTGAGAGGGACTGTGAATGATGGACTGCATTCTAGGAGACCCCACCTATGGCTAAGCGCCTGTGCTGTCCTGTGGATAGGACCAGTTACTGCAAAGTTGCCTTTTGTGGCTATCCATTTTCTGAACTTAAATATGCTACCAGCCCCCTCCTCCTCCCTTACTAGCCAATCACAGCCTAGCACCCTAAGCCCCACATTTGTTCAGAATTGTCTGTGCTGTTATGTCTTAATGTCCTGTCTTACATGTTGTATAGACGTTTTTCCTGAACTCGGAAATCACATCTGACTTTAAACCGGAAGGATGCTTTGCATTTTACGGTCTCCAATGTTTATGGTCAAATTAGCGTATATTCTGAGTTGATAATCTAATGTTAAACCTATTAAAATGTTTTTAAAAAGCACATTCACTTTGCAATGTCGCAATGGCCACCATTCGTCAGCGCCTCACTCCTCAAAGTTTAATGAGTGTGTAGATGACACAAACCTTGCTGATGTTAGCTACATTAAAAACAGATGGGTGCTATTTGAACAGGTTCCTATGGAGAGCGGAACAGAAGAGCATCCAATCAGAAGTTAGAATTCGTAATTGCAGCAATCATCGTTTAGTTAGGAAAAAGATCTATAAAGTTTTTTGTGTTTTTGAATTGAATAGTGAAGTTGGGAGCACAAATATATTCAATATATATTCAGTATAGTCAAAATGCATGTAATGGATGTGTTTTCAGGAAATTCTAACAAAAACAGACCTGTCATCAACTGGATTGCAACCTGCCATGTCTTCCCCACACATCTCAATGTCTTACCCACCCACCACCATGTCACCCCCACGCCTTGCCATATCTGCTCCACTTCCCGCCACGTCTCCCCTGTCACCTGCTATATCCGAAGAGTGAGTGGTGAATGCTTACTTCATGGACAATACTGCTCTTAAACAGTGAAAAAAAAACCACAGCATTTAATCAGAGTAGATCTGGCACATCATCATGACTAGAAATCGAAGGCCAATATTTATTCTGCAAAGCGGAGGAATTCTCTTGTTTGATAGATGCACCAGTCAGTGGGCTTGTCCAAATATTGACACTTTTCGTTTTTGCACTTGACCATTTGGCTGCTTACATGATGTATTTCCTGGATTTGGTCCATAAAGAAATTACATCAGTGTATAATTCCTGTATTGGCATACTCATATTAAAGGAGACGGAGACAAAGGAGACAAAAATTGACAGATAATGTACTCACCCCCTTGTCATCCAAGATGTTCATGTCTTTCTTTCTTCAGTCGTAAAGAAATGTTGTTTTTTGAGGGAAACATTTCAGCATTTTTCTTCATATAATGGACTGATATGGTGTAAAAATAATACAATTTATATACATTTTAATGTCAAACACTCAATGTCTTGTTTTTTTTCGGTTCGTGACAGTTAGGGTATGTCGAAAAATTCCCATCTCATGTTCTCCCTCAACTTCAAAATCGTCTTGTATCGCTGTTTTATCTTTTTTGTTAAGGGTGTTTGATCTGCTTTGCATGTTCACTTTGCTAAGACTGGGTCAGTACTTCTGCAGTGATGTAGGATGATTTTGAATTGATTTTTGAAGTTGAGGGAGAAAATACGCTTGGAATTTTTCGACATACCCTAACTGTACACAGAGTACACACAGAGTTCAACGAGAGCAAGACAAGATGAGCGTTTGAGATTAAAAAGTATTTAAACTGTATTTTTTTTTAATGAAAATAACAATTGTATCCCTAGATAAGACCCTTCTTCCTTGGCTGGGATCGTTTACAACCGCATTTGGGATTGTTTGAAGCCGCATTTAAACTGCATTTTGGAAGTTCAAAATCGGGGCGCCATACCAGTCCGTTATATGGAGAAAAATGCAGAAATGTTTAACTCAAAAAACAATTTCTTTACGGCTGAAGAAAAAAAAGACATGAACATCTTGGATGACAAGGGAGTGAGTACATTACCTGTAAATTTTAGTTCTGGAGGTGGACTTCTCCTTTAAGTAGTAATAGTAATTTATATATAATTCCCTCTTTTTTTTTACATGGTGTGTATATCATTGTATTTTTTTGTCTGCAATACAGACATTTGGACATTGGTGACATATTGCGTTCCCTGCAGTCAAAGGTGAGGCAGAGGGCTCTCCCTGCCAATCAAGTTAATGTCCTGCGTGGGGAGGAATTTGATTGTGCGGTGAGAGCTTTCAGTCGGTCCACCTTTGATCCAGAGTCCAGGCTAGATGTGGTGTTCATGGATGAGAGCGGAGTGGGCGAAGGGGCTATTGATGAAGGTGGGCCGACTAGGGAGTTTTGTCGCCTCCTCATGGGCCAGCTTCAGCAGCACCATATTTTTGAAGGGCCTTCTGAGTCACAAGCTTTGGCTCTAGATAGCGTTGGTATGTTTGGATTTGCACACAATCATTTTAAATGTCACAATTTATGTATACTTTAATTAGGCACTGGCCATCTTACACTAACGCTGAATACACAAATAAATTGTAGTGCATCAAAACATTTGATGTGACATGTTTTTCCTCTACAGCTCTGCACAATGGGATGTATAGGCTTGCAGGACAAATGCTTGCAGTTTGCCTAATTCAGGGAGGGGTCTCTCCACACTTTTTTTCCCAACGTCTTTTCAGACAAATCTGTGGCCTTCCATCCCTTCCACCTTCTGTAGAAGATGTGGCAGACCCAGAGTTCCAGGACAAGTTGCGCAAGGCAAGTTTGTAGATGACTTTATACTGCAGTATCATTACAGTGTCAGAAACACGTTAGTAAAGCAGCAAAGTATGAGTCTGTAAATATGAAGTAGACTCCTTAGAAAGGTTAAAGAGTTTGCAGGCACTGTGCCTAAATTACGGTGTGGGCTGGGCTAGATAATATTTAAATAGGTAGTTATATTTTTAATGATTGTGACTTTGAAAGTTTCTTATAACCTCAGGCAGAAATGTCCTGTGAAATACTGTGACATTGCTGTCTCACTTTCAGTTGTGTACTTTACATTCCTTTTATTCATACCAGATAGCAAGTGCTGTTACACTGGAGGATGCCAGAGAGGCAATCAGTGAAGCCACAGATGAGCTAACAGTTATGGGAACTTTATGCTACCTAAACTCCATGGCTCAGAGAGACGAACTGATTACAGCTATTCTGGAGTTTTACACAGAGGGCCGAATTAATGCCGCACTCCAGCAGTACGTACAGCAATGTTTATGATTTTATAAATGTGACCGTAGACCACAAAACCAGAATTTGAGATTTATACACTGAATAAATAAGCTTTCCACTGATATATGGTTTGTTATGATAGGACAATATTTGGCTGAGACACAACTATTTTAAAACCTGGAATCTGAGGGTGCAAAAAAAATCTAAATAGAGAAAAACGCTTTTAAAGTTGTCTAAATGAAGTTCTTAGCAATGCATATTACTAATCAAAATTTAGGTTTTGATATATTTATGGTAGGAAATGTACAAAATATCTTCATGGGACATGACAATAACATGATGTGGATCTTGTTTTTACCATGATAAGATTTTTATACTTGAGCAAGATAATGTGTAATTTCTTACAGAAATAGCATGGTTTTAATAAGTGTAATGATTGTGCAAACAAAACTGAAAAAAACACTGAAAATAAAGTGGTGCACATGGCAGTCTCCAGAATCTAGATGTCATTGAGTGGTCAAATAGGTTTAAAAACATCTTCTCTGTGATATATTTACACAATATATTTTTCACTGCTACTATTATTACTTTAGGTTCAAAGAAGGTCTAAATGTCCTTGGACTGATTGACGAGATGATAGCCCACCATACTGCTTTTGAGGAAGTTTTCTTTAACACCACTCTCAAACTGACTGCGGCTGACATAGAGGTGCTGTTCAAGCCGCAGTTTACTTCACCAAGAGGCTCCAGTAAACGGAGACAAGAGGCCAGGGCAGTTGCATTCTGGAGGGACTGGCTTCTGGAGGTCGAGGGTAAGATAACCTTCAATTTGCATTATTTACTTGTTAACTACTAATTGCTTAAATTACTTACCTTAGGCCATCCAAAGATGTAGGTTGCTTTCTTTCTACAGCAGTGCAGCAGTGCAGCAGTAAAGAATATTTTAAATACCCCCGCTCACATGCACACCTATTCACACATGTTGTGTTTCCATGTTTTATGGAGACATTCCATAGGCGTAGTGGTTTTTATACTGCACAAACCAGATTTTCTATTGCCCTACACATAAACCTAGCCCTCACAGGAGACTGTGCACACTTTTACTTTCTCAAAAAAATTCTGCATGATTTATAAGCCTGTTTCCTCATGGGGACAAATGTCCCCACAAGGTCAAAATTTACTGGTATTACTATGCTTGTGGGGACATTTGGTCCCCATAATGTGATAAATACCAGGTACACACACCCCCACCTACATTTTAACAATTTATTTAAATCCACTTAAAAAAATAATTTACAGGGACATAAATATTACAGATGCAGTTAGATGCATG
>VONZ01004334.1:0-10867 GCA_012976165.1 Labeo catla | reverse complement strand
AAAAAATAAATACATTTAAGTTACGCCATTTAGGGCAGGCCTGGGCAAACTCTGTCCTGGAGGGCCAGTGTCTCTGCAGAGTTTAGCTTCAACCCTGATTAAACACACCTGAACAAGCTAATCAGTGTCTTCAGGTTTACTAGAAAGTTACAAACAGGTGAGTTTTATCAGGGTTGGAGCTAAACACTGCAGGGACACCGGCCCTCCAGGACCGAGTTTGCCCAGGTCTGGTTTAGAGGATAATGAGTGCAGCAACTGAAGGCGTTTTCTTGCATTTGACAATAAATTGATATTAAGTAATGCAGTTTGACAATTTTCAAATAATAAAACTAGTAAAATGCAAAATAAAAAAACAAATTAATAAAGTTAATTTATGCCGTTTAGGGGAAAATGAGCGCCACAACTAATGCCCTTTTCTGCCGTTTAAAGCACCGTAAATAATGCCGTTTGACAATTTTCAAAACAGAAAACTAGTAATATGCAAAATGAATAAACTAATTTAAATTAAATTACACCATTTTGACAATTTTGAAATAAAAAATGTAGTCATATGAAAAATAAACAAATTAAAAAAAAAATTGATGGATTTGCTTCTGTAGTCAATTTCTCATGGGATTGCTGTCTTGGATGGTGGTGGTGGTGGATAACGTTAGGTGGTGAGTGCTGTCCCATCACACCATATCTATGGGAATGAGCCAAGGCATCAGGTGGTGTGACTGTCTCACTCGCCCAACCTTCACCTGAAGCACTCTTACCATAGCGAGACGCTGCTCTAAATTCTCGCACTGTCAGTGAGAGATCAGTAGTGAGGCATCGCTCGGTGGGTGACGGATGGTGTCAAAGACAGCTTCTCGTGAGATTGTTGACTACAAAAATAATTTTGTAGTTTAAGGTGTAATGAGCATTATCTGCAGTTTAAAACACCGTTAATAACACAGATTGACAATTTTCAAATAAAGAAACTAGTTAAATGCAAAATAAAAAAATGATTTATTTTGTTAAATGATTTATAAAGTTACGCCGTTTAGGGTATAATGAGTACTGCAACTGGTGTCACTTTCTGTCGTTTAAAATGTCGTAAATAACACTGTTCGACAGTTTAAAAAAATTTTTAAAAAAAAATAGTAAAATGCAAAATAAAAAAAAAAAATAAATTTAAGTTACGCCAGTTAGGGCAGGCCTGGGCAGACTCGGTCTTGGAGGGCCGGTGTCTCTGCAGAGTTTAGCTTCAACCCTGATAAAACTCACCTGAACAAGCTAATCAGTGTCTTCAGGTTTACTAGAAAGTTACAAACAGGTGAGTTTTATCAGGGTTGGAGCTAAACTCTGCAGGGACGCCGGCCCTCCAGGGCCGAGTTTGCCCAGGTCTGGTTTAGGGGATAAGTGCAGCAACTGACAGCGTTTTCTGCAGTTAAAAAGACCGTAAATAATGCCGTTTGACAATTTTGAAGTGAAGAAACTAATAAAATGCAAAATAAAAAAGATTATTTTAAATTACGCTGTTTAGGGGGTAATGAGCGCTGCAACTGACGTTGCTTTCTGACGTTTAAAATGCTGTAAATAACGCTGTTTGTCAATTTTAAAATAAAAAATAGTCATATGGAAAATAAACAAATAAAAAAAAAATTTTGGATGGATTTGCGTCTGTAGTCAATTTTTCATGGGATTTCGTTCACCTGAAGCACTCTTACCATAGCGAGACGCTGCTCTAAATTCTTGCACTGTCAGTATGAGATCAGTAGTGAGGCATCGCTCGGTGGGTGACGGATGGTGTCAAAGACAGCTTCTTGTGAGATTGCTGACTACAAAAATAGCCCTGGCTTACGCTTAGAGGGCTTGCAATGCCCTATAAGTGTAAGGGCCCACTCCACAAACATGCAACTTTTCACTTTACAAGATGTTAAATGATAGAGTGGAGTCGTGTAAATTACTTACGGATTATTTTGATGTTTTTATTAGCTGTTTGAACACTCAATCTGGTGGCACCCATTCACTGCAGAGGATCCATTGGATGTTCATTGAATGGCTAATTCAATTATACTGTCAGCTTCCAAGAAGGATGTAGAGAATCTTGGCCCACTTTTTCACATTTTACCACCTATTCCACAGAATACTGTAGATTTTAAATTGGCATGCTTTATATATGATGCAAGATCGCTAACTAATTTTGCAAAGAGTTGTATACATTTGCATCAGAAAAATCTGTAGTGGAAAGGGATTGTGGGCTCCAAAAAGCTTTGAAATACTTCAGAAATTCCCTGGAAATAGTGCTTTTAGACACATTTAGACTTTTTAAGATTTTTAATGTTTTTAAAGAAGTCTCTTCTTCTTACAAAGCCTGCATTTATTTTATCCAAATTACAGCAAAACAGTTACATTTTGAAATATTTTTAATGTTTGAAATAACTGTTTTCGATTTGTATATTTTAAAAATCTGATTATTCCTTTGATCAAAGCTAAATTTTCAGCATTACTCCAGTCTTCAGTGTCACATGATCCTTTAGAAATCATTCAGAAATCATTCTAATATGCTGATTTGCTGTTCAAGAAACATTTATTATCAATATTTAAAACAGTTGAGTACATTTTTCAAACCAACCTGAAAAAAATTATACTCAGCTGTTTTTAACATAATAATAATGATAATAATAATATGTTGGTTTTTTTTGGAGCAGCAAATCAGAATATTACAATGCTTTTTGAAGGATCATGTGACTGGAGTAATGATGCTAAAAATGTAGCTTTGAAATCGCAAGAATGAACAGAAGACACTTCTGTAAAAAACATTTCAAAATCTTACAGTTCAAAAACTTATGACAGTTTTATATACATTGCGATTTTATTTTATTAGGATTCTGCTTGTTTTTTTCTCCTAATTAGCTTTTTTTTTACATTGATATCTAATGGCTAAATGCTGCTTTAACATGTTTTGTAGAGTGCTGAAGAATATGGCCTGATATGGATCACCTCAGATTTAATATCTGTGGCGATTGTCATCGGCATCTTCGTTTTTCAGAAGTAAGTGCATCTCTTATGTTGTTAAGTTGTTTCTTAATGCTTTTAAATATTGGAAGCTATTTTGCTGTGTAAGTGGTGCTTTAATCTTCAATATGACGAAATGCAGTATGCACGAAAGCAGTCCTTGGCATTAAAGTTAGGTTGTTTTGTAGTTAGCACGCTTGCTATATCTCTGCTGGGTGGCCGGGCGCTTTTCAACTGATGGCTCTGCTCTTTTCTTCTTGGCAATCTCTACTTTCCATTTTCTCTCTGTCCTCTGCTCTTTGCATGCGCCTGTCCTCCGCTGCTTGCTGAAATTGCTCAGCTGTCACCTGATCAGGTAATGAGGATGAGTATTTTAGGGTCTTGATTTGTTTTGTTTCTTATGTCTGTTTGTATTTTTCGTTCCGGTAATTATCATTCTTAGTGCTTTTACTTTAGTGTTGCTCTTTAATCCTTTTAAGTGTTTTCAGTCACTTTATCTCATCAAATATTTCAAGATCCAATACTTAATGAGTAGAACTTTGTGGGACTTTCAAAGCCTCAGAAGTGTGTTTTGTTGACTGTGTGTTGTCATGTTTTTTTCCTCAGGTGGAAGATGAGTGGTATGCGCAGCTACACACCTGAGCAGATCATGCTAAGCGCTGTAGTACGTTGGCCGAGTCGTGACATCAACCTCATGAAGGATAAACTGATCTTCTCAGGTGAGACTGAGCACACAGCTGTGTGGAGATAAAGCCTGGTTAATGGACTCTTATCGCACCGGAAGCGCACACTGGAAGCGCTTGTCGAAGCAGTGTATCGGTTCTTGCGGTTATGTATATTTTTCAATATGCTGTAATCACTAGTTGAATAAAAGCCTGTTAAAATGAGCATCTGCAGGATGATTTCAAACTCCAGACATTTTCAGAGACAGGCGAAGAAATATTCTGATGATTACTGTGCATTTTCCAAACACAACGGAACTTGTAGTTTTAATCCAACGTACCAATCTGAGAAACCCACACTGTCAATGCTGCAGTGTGTGTGTGAGACCTAATGAATAAGATCAGAATCAACATGTTTATTCATTTGTATTAAACTTGTCTTTATTCTGTCATTTTTTTATTCACAGTCATTTCACTGTATGTAATTCACGTTTATGCCAAAATTCTTAATACTCAAATCACGCTGTCAGCGCCTTATACTAAGATTAATTAGCTAAAATGTTCAACATTGTTACTACTTTAAGGCAACGCCCATGTATTCATTCATCTATTTTAATAGCTCTCTTACGAAAATTAACCATGGTATGTGTAGTAAAACTATGGCAATACAAATGGAAATCAGTCCGCAGAAAAAATAAAATATAACATGGTTACTACATTTACTATAGTAAATCCATGGTTAATTTTGTAAGGGTGTTTATTTAAAATGTATTTTCATGTAAACGGGTATAAAATATGATGAGAAAAACATTAATGAGAAGACAAAATTGACTGCAGCAGGTTAAATTTATTTATTATTCAGAATGCACATTTGAAAGAGAAATATATTAATAGGAACATTTCAGCAGGTGAGATGTAGGCCTAAACATCCTCGGTTTTGAAATACGTACTCCACGCAAAAGTGCTCCCGCGTAATATTTTAGAAGGACCTTAATTCAGCTCATCCGTGTTGTCAGGAAATCGTGAAAACTGAGGCAGTGTGTCATTGTTTGGAATAAAAGCAGCCACACACACTGCAGTAACACCGGCGAAAGAAAGGAACGAGAGGATTCTCCTATGGAGTCAAAATAGGGCCATATATATCTGCAAAATAAAACAATGTTTTGCAAATAAAAATAGAGTGTTGAGAAAAAAAATTGCTTTTTTGCAAGTAAAAAAAGTAATTGCAAAAGAAAAGTTAACCCCTGAGAGAAAAAATAAAGTTTAGCAAAGTAAAACTTCAGCAGCATTGACTTTGCAACACATATTTCCCTTTGCGCCGCTCCTTTAAATCCGCATTTCAGTCATCCGGGCCTTTGCGGCGCAAGCTTTCCTTTGCGCTTCATTTTTCTATGCGCCTCGCTTTGTGTCCCTGATTTGACGTGGGGGAGGGGTCAAGAGGTTGGGGTGTGTACAAGGGACGAAGGCGCGTCCCTTTTGTTACGTCATCACCGCGAGCCCCGGATCTCAGGTATGTATTATTGATCGCTTTCTTCTTCTTCTTATTAGACTCCTATATTATTAATAACAGATACTTCAGACCGGCCCAAATAAGGCTGTCACGATTAACAGACATTATATTGTACATGATTTATGAACAGCTTGTGGGTGAAATAGGTAAAATACTGTTGCACCCGAAAGCTAGAGGTCGCTCTCGTGCGAAAACTCAAAATAAGCGCAGTAGAGGAAGACAATAACGCACATAACGCATATGGACATCATTTTATCAATATTCCTAAAACCTCCTCAGGTATTTTCATGATAATAAAGTATATTAATAATAATTATTAATAATAATAATTTCGCACGAGAGCGACCTCTAGCTTTCGGGTGCAACAGTATTTTACCTATTTCACCCACAAGCTGTTCATAAATCATGTACAATATAATGTCTGTTAATCGTCACAGCCTCATTTGGGCCGGTCTAAAGTATCTGTTAATAATAATATAGGAGTCTAATAATAATAAGAAGAAAGCGATCAATAATACATACCTGAGATGACGTAACGAGAGGGACGCGCCTTCGTCCCCTGTACACACCCCAACCTCTTGACCCCTCCCCCACGTCAAATCAGGGACACAAAGCGAGGCGCATAGAAAAATGAAGCGCAAAGGAAAGCTTGCGCCGCAAAGGCACGGATGACTGAAACGTGGATTTAAAGGAGCGGCGCAAAGGGAAATATGTGTTGCAAAGTCAATGCTGCTGAAGTTTTACTTTGCTAAACTTTATTTTTTCTCTCAGGGGTTAACTTTTCTTTTGCAATTATTTTTTTTACTTGCAAAAAAGCAAAATTTTTTCCCAATACTCTATTTTTATTTGCAAAACATATTTTTTGTTTGCAAAACATTGTTTTATTTAGCAGATATATATGGCCCTATTTTGACTCCATATTCTCCCATTAGTTTTTATTGCGTTGCGATGGGACCGGAAGTGGGGATACACTGCTTCGCTTACCGGATATAGGAAGTGAGATAAAGGTCCATTTGCAGCAAGCAGGATTATACGGTAAGTTAATATGATTATATTATTATTTACCTTTATTTTTTTAATAAGTTGAGGTTTAAAGCACAGTGATTTAACGGTTTAATGCAATATTTGATATGTCGCTGTGTGGGGTTAGCATTTTATTCTGTGAATGATTAATGAAGGTTAAGTAGCAGCCTATAGTGAGGTACTTTTTTGCCTCAACAATCGCTTTATTGATAAATTGTAAATAAACGTTGTGTGTGAGCACGTGCAAAGTTTTATTTATATACAGTACACGTGTCCCTTTTTTAACGCTTCATGAAAACAGGCATAGGTTAGAAATACGGGATACGTTCAGTTACTGTCTGCATACTGTATGGCTTTGTAATGTTTTGTCAGAATTGTCATTTTGTACTAAAATTGATCTTTTAAGGGCATATTTTTTTTCAAGTCAGTAATTCTCCGGCGTGCGAATCCAACGATGAATCCGTCATTTTTATGTTGTGCATTTTCAAGACTTTTCTTTTTCCTCAGGTATTACTTTAACTCTCGTGGTGTATAAGCAGTGGTGTAGTGCAGGGTAGCGCACATGAGTAAATGCAAATATTCCCTAAAACCATCCGGTAACGACAGTGATGCGGTCAGAACAGTGGCGCGGGCTTCCTTTTAAATATATTTGATGATTGCGCCTAAATGCGCCCGCGCCCGCTTCGTCCACTCCTCCACCTAGATGCTGCCGGTTCACATGCGAGGGCATGTCAGGGGAAGCTCTGATACAGAGAAAACCCGACTGATTTAATCAGAAACTGCGGATAATCACGTTCAGACGTCATTAAGTTATTCTTTTCAGCGTGTATTTGCATTTGGGGCATATATGCTGCCTGTTCATATACCCACTTCTCCAGGCACCACAACATCACTGTTTATGAGGTCCTTTTACTCTTCCTCTATTTCAGTGAATGCTTGTGTTGCTTTACAAACTAGGAGAGCAGTATAAAACTTAAATGGGTATGCTGTCTGATTTTTATTTATTTTTTTGAACAGTGTCAATTCTGTCCTTCAGATTGGAGACTGATTGACACAAACACAGTTCAGTGGCGAGATGCTAGCTTAGGTTGCCTTTGCCAACCGTTCCGTATAATATCGTGTCATAATTAAGACATCAAAGCAGTGGTCCACTTTAAAATCATAGCATGCAAGAACACCGTGTTTGACAAACGCTCCAGTGCATACAGTATTTGTGTTCTAACTCTGAAGATCGCCAAAGTTTTACAACAGTTCAATCAAACTGGTTTAATTTGGCACTACTGTGCAAAACTTTTTTTCTCTCTTTTTCTCTGTTTTTTTTTTTTTTTTTTTTAGTGTCTCGCGATTAAAATGCTTGAAGCTTTCTTGCAATATCAGCAGTCTTTGTCAGGTGACGTCATGCTCACGAGAATCGAATAGCATTTTGGGTATCGCCGCCATTTGTAAGGTCTCAAAGCCGAGGTGTTCTGTAGTTGCAGAATTGTTCTTTTGATTTGCTTCAAAATTGTACGTTGTTGTTGTATTAAAGTCAGCGATGGTAACACACATCGCCCCGCCCACAAATGCTTTCATTGGCTAATGACATGTAATGACGTAGTCAACTCCGTAAACAGGAAATGCGGTTAGGAGCATAGTTCAAGCTACGATTCATTCATGATATTAAATATGTTACATATAAAATATTAAACAATATATTATAAATTCGTTAATTATCTACATGTGATATTAATAAATGGTTCAGTTGGCTAATGACATGTAATGACGTAGACACCTCTGTTAACAGGAAATGCGGTTAAGAGCACAGCTGAAGCTATATATATATATATATATATATATATATATATATATATATATATATATATATATATATATATATATATATATATATATATATAGAATATCATTCGTGATATTAACTTACATATAAAAATAAACAATATATTATGAATTTGTTAATTATCTACACGTAATAATAATCTATACCAAACATAATGCATTGGACGACACATGTAGCCCTGCCCCACATGCAGCTCCACCCCGTTCTGCAGGCTGCAGCCAGGACCTTCTCAATATTCCCTGAAAGCACCCAGTAAAGACAGTGATGTGGTCAGGAACATGGTGCCGGATTCCTTTGAAATATGTTTGATGTTGCGCCGGCGCCGTCCCCCCACCACAGATGCTGCCTGTTCATATGCAAGAGCATGTCAGCTTAGTAGTAAAATAATTATTATTGATAACTAACTTGAATCAGTACATTATAACGAAAACAACACCTTAAGAATGAAAAGCAGGTTGCCAGGGCACCACTAAACAGACAGCCAGGAAGCAGAAACGCGTCATGTACCATGCAATGGCACAGTCGTTTTATGCTTGGGTGTAGAGATTTATTTTATTTCACTACTCAAATTCTTAACTAAATACTTAACTGAATACGAAACTAAAATACATTTGTTTAATATTTTTATTTTTTTATGTATTTCTGTATTTCATATAGGTTGGTGTGACTAAACCGTAAGGAAAAAAAATAAACACATTGCAGCCAGCTAAGATGATGACCCACCAGGCTGGAGGAGATGGTCAGCTACACACTGAAGGCTGGAGGAGATGGTCGACTTCACAAGACACCACTCGATGCCACAAACTGTGTGTACACAGAAGAAAACTGACTGTTTTTCATGTCAGACATAAGGGAAATTCTCACTTCATTTTAAATACTTCTGTTAACTTCATGCACCTCAGATTGAATCTGCCTGCACAAACACTGTTTTATACAACTGTTACAGGCACAAAATTATCCCTCATTAGTTTATGGTGTCCTTTGGACACAGTATAGCAATGATTGACTGCTTTGAGATTTTCACAGAGAAACCATTCAGTGTAAAAGTGTGTGCAGAAAGTGTTCTACCTACAAGCTTTTAATTATTTGACAGATCATCTAGCACATCAAGAATCCATGTAGAAAGGGTCATCAGAAATGTTTGGCAGATCATTAATCATCATCACATTATTAATAATATTATTAGTTTTATTATTTATTTTCATTTTATTATTATTCAACTTTCTTTGTAGTACTTGCACTGTGTCCACTTAGCAGTATGTTGATGTTCATCATGCTTGTCACATCTATTATGCATTTTTAAGCTGATTTTTAACCCAGTGTTGCATTTATAATAAAGTATGTATAATGACATTTTCATAAATGTGTTTTTGATTGACTCCTTATCAGTACTTATCAGCCAAATGAGGTATGGAAAATGTTGAACAAACAGGGTAAAGTTGAATGGTATTAATGGTATAAGGGAATGTGCAAAACAATGGTAGACAAAAACAGAACATAAGTGTATTTGTAAGTAAATAATATAAGTTTTTATACCGTAAACAAGAGCATGTCATATTTCCAACGAGGTTGAACCTCGCAGCACTCAACTTTTTGCGGTCAGGTAACGTCAATATGGATCAGTGTTAATTGTTAATGACAAATTATATAAGTTACGGTTCCTAAAACTTCTGCTGAGATTATCTTGGTCTGATATCTACTTGGTTTGCTTCTGTTTCTCCAGTATGATGATTTAAACGGTCTTTACTTTACGGCTCTGTATACTTTGTTCACTGCTCAATGCAACGATACCTTCAAAATGATGCCTCGGTGCCATCTGTGTTTAAACGATTGTGCTGCATGTAAACACATTAACCTGGTTTCTATATAAAATAAGTCATTGTAAAAACAGTTTTGTGAAATTCTAATTTTCTAAATCTGAAATTTCATTCTAGATATGTGAGATTCTTGCTGTTGCAAATGGACAGCTTTGTAATAGAGAAGTTGAAAGAAAGGCAGCTTGATACCTTGGTTAAAACATTTGAAGGTAAGTTACATCATTCAGTAACATTCAATAACCATGATTTGTTTTAGAATTTGATATTTTCATTAAAATAACCATAGTTAGTGGTATGGCAATAAAATCGAACAATAAATCTAACATTTAAAAGCTTTAACTTAAACCACATTTGTGTTTTGTTTTGTTTTGTTTTTTTTCCCAAATTTGATCAGATTTCACAAGACTTCAGGAAGCTACATCCAGAGGCAGACTTTTTGTAGACTGGGCTACAGTTGCAGATCAAATTGTTGCCTATGCCCAGCAAGATGGAAAGATGCATTAAGAGCTGGGTGACATGACTTCAAGTAAGGTATTTCTTATAATATGTCAATCTATAGAAACAAAATTCAACTGTATTTGATACATCAACTGGTAAATATAATGGTACAGTAACACTTAACTAGTTGCTTATTAGTTTGTGTTTTGGCTGTTAATTAGTACTTATAAAGCACATACTGATGCCTTATTCTGCAAGAGCATATTCTACATCCCTGAATCCCACCCCATACCTAAACTTAACCTGCAGTAGTTGAATGGGGGTGGGGATTCATTTGCATTAATACCATTATAATTAATTTTTTTTACAATTTCATTATTTAAAGGAATGAAGAAATTTTCATATGAAAGTGTTTCAATGTGTTGTTTTGATTATGAGAAGTTTCACAGTTTGTACTGTATTATTCTTATGGTCTAGATGTTAAAGGGGAGAGTGCTTTCAAAGTCCTGCCCATTCTGGAGGAAGGATCCACAGAACCACAACCACAGAAGTCTGGAAGCCATTCTTTGACATAGAAACCTGTAAGTTTTGTTTTACT
>VONZ01004333.1:0-10880 GCA_012976165.1 Labeo catla | reverse complement strand
TCTGCTGCGACATCTTTGTTTGTTTAATGTGTGTGCATTCATGAAAACGTAAGTTTACATTAATATACATTGTAAGAAAATGTGTATGGGTATGTGTAGACTCACGTATGCAGATTTAATGTTATACTGTTGGTTAACTCGATGGTTATGTACGTTCTGAGAGTTTGAGTCATAGACGTGTACAGATACACCGCATTTACGTTCTGCAGATCTACGTTTACTGCAAATACATATATCAGTGATGTTGATATGGATCTCTTAAGATACTTGTATCATCATATTAGTATTTACAGTCGGAGCATGTTGTTTTCATGATGTAAACGAGTTATCCTATTTAATTGCATTTAGCAAAATATCAGGTAGTATCGTCTTTTCTATTCCTAGTGTAATTGCTCCGCCTAGCGGCCATTAGTCAAATTACGCTTTGTAATTTTCAATTCAGATTTCAGTATTGCTTTATTTATTGTAATATATTTACAAGCATTATATGTTGTTTGGAAAGTGCATTCAGTTTATTCATTGCTATTCTTTTATTTCAGAAAACACACACACACACACACACACACACACACACAAACACATCTACATGTAACTAATTGTGGAATAAATCGATGTGCGAGACCCGAAACTGTCGTGGCTCTTTGCCTCTTATCTTCAACCTTCTGACAGAGGTTGAAGATAAGATGTTGAAAAGCCAGTGCATCTACGCACATACATCGTAACAGTGCTTTTTAAAGATGTCAGGAGTTGAGATCAGTTGTTGCTAGGCAGAATTCATTCCTGTAAGTTCTCATACTCTTCAGCTGAGTTATTGAACAGACTAGCTTGTGCAGTACTTGATAAACTAAATAATTTTCTCCTTTACTTCAATGTGACCATTGCATGTTCATTTAGAAATGTAATGTGTTCTTAAATACCAAATTTAGCTTGCTTATTGTACAGCATTTAACTTACTGTACAAAATCAAATTGATAATTAATTTAATTTTTTTAAAAAATATTATATTAGCTAGTCATTACAATGTATATGATCTATTTACTTGTTCTTATATATATATATATATATATATACACACATATAAACATATATATATATATATACAGATAGATATGATATGAAGATATGATAGATAGATATGAAGAGTTCATGATAGTGAGTGAATGCTTCTGACACATAATATATGTCCATCAAATACTTTTACTTCAAACTCGCTAAATTCCAGCCTCAGCCCAATCAGAAGTACCAGTACTTATACTAAGTAGCTAGATAGAAGTGATAATTTTAGAAGAAATACATCAGATGGATTTTGCATCTGAACTCTATATATATTAAACACCTTCATCTTATTTGTATTATTGTTTGGTATGTAAGTCAAATCAGATGTAAATTACTTACAAGTTTGAACCAAAGATTTCTCCGGGGTCTGTTCTGGCTTCACTAGATATCCATCCCAGAGGTGGCAGACTGTGTTAAACAAATACAAGTAAATCTGATGTCATGAATTTAAACTGTGACCTCCTCAAATGAGCTCATCCAGACAAACCTTTGGACACGCCCTCAACTTGAAATAGCCTCACTCGTAATCTTGTTTTTGCTTCCTTTCTACTCTATTCTCTTATTAAACCACACTTACAATAGAAAGCATTAATAACAAATAGTATCTTGTCTTTTTCATAATAAAACATTTTTTAATAAGTTTTAAACAACACAACGTGGTCTTTTTCTTAAAGGGGTCATGAACTGAAAAATCAAATTTCCCTTGATCTTTTGACATATAAACGCCGGTTTCACAATGGATGCACAAGCAAAGCAGAGGCAGCACAGAAGCGGTGCATATGCAGGGCATGACCATTGTGTTTTCACACTGGCGTTTGTCGATTACAGCCTGAACCCAGCGGCTTATTATTGCACAGAAATCTGGATAGGTATTGTTCATTCCGGTCCAAGCTTCCAAAGATTGTTTTTTCAAAATTAAAGTCTATCATGTGCTTTTTGATTTATGATACCAAGCAACGTATGTATTGATCGGCCCCCGTCTATGCACACACCTGGAAAACACTGGGTGGTTTTGCAAGGATAAAAAATCTTAGATTTAATAAATGCCTCTAGTTTTAATAATGTAAACAGGCCTTGAGCAATAACAATAAATTATTGAATACATTTTCAGACAGTCACAGAGACAAACTCTGTGATTCCCTCCTCCGACCATCAGAGGGCTCCATCGCCCGAATATTGACTCACACGTACACACACCCACCTTCACACTACATCTCCCATCAGCCCCGTACCTGGCAGTGATCACCCGGTGCAGCTGTAACCAATCCACTGGCCTATTTAAGCAGTCGGTTTTCCCTGCCTCTTCGCGAAGTCTTGTTCGACCACGGTTAACAATTCTGAGCATTTATATGCTGTTTTGCCTGCCTGTTGTGACCCAGTTTGTTCCTCGTTTCTGATTCCCTGCCACCTGCCTTATGGACTATTGGACAAGTTTTCTGATTTACGTTTGCTAGCCGCCTGCCCCGACCTCCTGCCTGTTAACCGACTACAATAGTGTTTAGCCCTCTGACACAGCGTTTTTCTGGTATCTGATCTATGCCTGTCTGACCACGACTTTTAATAAAGCCTGCTTATGGATCCCACTTCGAGTGATGCCTCGTTACACAGACAAAGGTCATCTTAATGATTCCCAGTTTGGTTTAAAATAATTAAAGCAACAGTTTTTCAATAAAGAATATGAAAGAATATGTAAAAGTGGGGTAAAAATCACCCCTGCTATTAGGGCTAAAAAGTACAATAATTTACAAGAGAATTACTAACTGACTGACTTTTACATTTGCTGACATGTCATGGTTAGATTCAGATGGTAAATATCATATATTATGTAAAATATTATAATACATAATATATAGGTATACATAATATTGTATTATATAGATTATCATGAACATATAATGATGGTTATATAATGAAACCATCATATTTTGCCGTGCTTTGTTGCACGGCGAGGCAAACCTTTCGAATTAATCTCTGACCAAGGCGCAAATTTCAGAGGAGGCAATCGAGAACTCCAAGAAACATTCTCTGCATTTGAGCCCACGATCAAGGCAAAACTGAGTGAACAGAGTATTTCCTTTAAATTTAACCCTCCACATGCACCTTATTTCGGTGGAGCCTCGGAGCATGAAATCCGCTCTATTAAATCCTATCTTCAAGTAGTACTTAAGGATCAGATTGTGTCTGACGAAGTCCTGTCTACTGTTCTGGTTGAGGTGGAAGGAATACTAAACTCTAAACCACTTGGCTATGTATCTTCAGAGATATCTGACACAGACCCAGTCACTCCAAATCTCTTGCTGATGGGGTGGCGGGATGCCTCCTTTCCTCAAGTGGTTTATGGCACGAGAGAATTGCTTGGAAAGAGGAAATGGCGACATAGCCAAATCATAGCTGACCAGTTCTGGAAACAGTTCATTCAGAATTACTTGCCAAATTTACAGCCACGTGCCAAATGGCGAGAATCTACACCAAATCTAACCGTGGGGCAGGTAGTTATGGTTATGGACTCTCAATTGCCACGAGCCCTCTGGCCAGTAGGCAGAGTAAGACAAGTTGTGCCCAGCAGTGACGGAGCAGTTCGAGTGGCGAAAATAACTATTGGGAACCGAGTCTACAGTCATCCTGTTTCTAAAGTAATTGTGTTACCGGAGGTGCCTACTGACACATAATGATACATAACCTCAGAGAACAGGGACTTTTATTTAATTTCTAATTTGCTATGCAAATTAGGGGGAGGCTGTATAAAAATCCCTGTTGAACTTTTAATTTGAAGTGCAGCTCATGTGGGTGGAGCCAGGGACGTACCCAGACAAGTTCAGACCACCGTTCTGCTGCGACATTGTTGTTTGTTTAATGTGTGTGCGTTCATGAAAACATAAGTTTACATTAATATACATTGTAAGAAAATGTGAATGGGTATGTGTAGACTCACGTATGCAGATTTAGTGTTATACTGTTGGTTAACTCGATGGTTATGTACGTTCTGAGAGTTTGAGTCATAGACGTGTACAGATACACCGCATTTACGTTCTGCAGATCTACGTTTACTGCAAATACATATATCAGTGATGTCGATATGGATCTCTTAAGATACATGTATCATCATATTAGTATTTACAGTCGGAGAATGTTGTTTTCGTGATGTAAACAAGTTATCCTATTTGATTGCATTTAACAAGATATCACGTAGTATCTTCTGTTCTAATCCTAGTGTAAGAGCTCCTAGTGGCCATTAGTCAAATTACGCTTTGTAATTTTCAATTCACATTTCAGTATTGCTTTATTTATTGTAATATATTTACAAGCATTGTATGTTGTTTGAAAGTGTATTCAGTTATTCATTGCTATTCTTTTATTTCAGAAACCACACACACACATACAAACACATCTACATGTAACTAATTGTGGAATAAATCAATGTGTGAGACCCGAAACTGTCATGGATCTTTGCCTAGCAACTTTCTGATAGAGGTTGAAGATAAGATGTTGAAAAGCCAGTGCATCTACGCACATACATCATAACAGTGCTTTTTAAAGATGTCAGGAGTTGAGATCAGTTGTTGCTAGGCAGAATTCATTCCTGTAAGTTCTCATACTCTTCAGCTGAGTTATTGAACAGACTAGCTTGTGTAATACTTGATAAATTAATCATTTTCTCCTTTACTTCAATGTGACCATTGCATGTTCATCTAGAAATGTAATGTGTTCTTAAATACCAAATTTAGCTTGCTTATTGAGCAGCATTTAACTTACTGTACAAAATCAAATTGATAATTTCATTTTTTTTTTATATTATATTAGCTAGTCATTACAATGTATATGCTCTATTTACTTGTTCATATATAGTAGCAGGCATATATATATATATATATATATATATAGCAGTATATAGTATATATAGAGAGCAGAAGGAGGCGTGTGTGAGAGTGTTACATAGAGAGAGAGATTATATATATATATATATATATATGATAGATAGATATGAAGAGTTCATGATAGTGAGTGAATGCTTCTGACACATAATATATGTCCATCAAATACTTTTACTTCAAAGTTGCTAAATTCCAGCCTCAGCCCAATCAGAAGTACCAGTACTTACATAGAAACCTATACAAAGTAGCCAGAAAGAAATGATAATTTTAAAGAAATACGTCAGATAGATTTAGAGGCTTTTGCATCTGAACTCTTCATATATTAAACACCTTCATCTTATTTTTATTATTGTCAGGTTTGGTAAGTCAATCAGATGTAAATTACTTACAAGTTTGAACCAAAGATTTCTCCGGGGTCTGTTCTGGCTTCACTAGATATCCATCCCAGGGGTGGCAGACTGTGTTAAATGATTACAAGTAAATCTGATGTCATGAATCTAAACTGTGACCTCCTCAAATGAGCTCATCCAGACACACCTTTGGACACGCCCTCAACTTGAAATAGCCTCACTGGTAATAACATTTTTGCTTCTTCCTTTCTACTCTATTTTCTTATTAAACCACACTTACAATAGAAAGCATTAATAACAAATAGTATCTTGTCTTTTTCATAATAAAATATTTTTTTAATAAGCTTTAAACAACACAGTGTGGTCTTTTTCTTAAAGGGGTCATGAACTGAAAAATCAAATTTCCCTTGATCCCTTGATTTCCCTTTTGACATATAAACGCCGGTTTCACAATGGATGCGCAAGCAAAGCAGAGGCAGCACAGAAGCAGTGCGTATGCAGGGCATGACCATTGTTTTCTCACACTGGCGTTTGTCACATGCAGCTGAACAGTGCTTCCACCTCCTGCTCGGCCACCTTTAATTGTGTTGCTCTCATCTGATCTACATGCTTTTTGTAGGCCTTGCCTTCTAACCAGACCAGGTATGTAACCGGACCTAATGGTCTCTCAATTTCTCCTAACTTCCACTTTTCTACCCCTCCCCTGAATTGCTTCACAAGTACCTTCGGCTGTGGGTAAAATGCTCTCACACGAGCAGAACTTGTTGTCTGCACTTCTTGCATTTGAGAAGAGAACTGTGGCTGTATCTGAGACAGCCTCATTCTAATCTTTCTTTTCAGAAACAATTCAGACAGGGGTTTTCTTGTCACTGTCAAAACAGCGTTTCTGTAACTGAACAAAAATCTGTCAATGCAACACTGAAGTGTAATGTCCAGATCCTTCTGTTTTTCCAATGACTGTTTAAAGGTTTGAACCAACCTTTCCACCAACCCATTTGAGGCTGGATGGTAAGATGCCGATTTGACATGTTTTACATTCTTTTGCAAAAAGGTTTCAAACTCCCTGGACACAAATTGAGGTCCATTATCTGAAACGATTACGTTAGGTAATCCATAGCTAGCAAACATACTGCGCATAACCTCAACAGTTGCTTTAGCAGTGGTAGTGGTCATCAGCTTGAGTTCTGGCCAACGAGAATAGGCATCCATAGCTAAGAGAAACTGGTGCTTTCCCTTTTCACAAAAATCAACATGAACTCTCTCCCATGGATTTTCCGGCCATTTCCAGGGATGCACAGATGCAACATTAGGCTGTTTTTGGTTTAATGCACATACTCTGCATTGGCTAATCATGTTTTCGATGTCTTCGTCTAATTTAGGCCACTAAAAATGACTACGGGGTACTGCCTTACTCTTGACCATCCCTAGATGTGACTCATGTAGTTCTTGTAAGAGTAGTGGTCGTAGTGAGTCTGGTACAATTACCCGTAAACCCCACAACAGAAAATCATTCTCAACTGTGAGCTCTTGACGTCTATACCAATATGGTTTCAGTTTCTCATCTGCCATAACTGTTGGCCAACCCTTCAATGTGAACAGTTTCACTTTCCTTAGAACTTCATCTTTTTCAGTTTCAATTTCAATGTCTTTTTCAGCTATAGGAATTGCCTCAATAAATGAGACTTTAAATTCTGTATTACACTTGTCCAGTCTCTCGTACGGGCAATCGCGAAAGCCCATTGGCATTTGCATGCTCTGCAGAGGATTGCCACCAAAAGCAATGCCCATCTTTGCAACCGCGCAGCTGCTAAAGCTGGCACTCCCGTTTTTGGTCCCAAAATCTTAACCAAAGCCTAATGATCCATAATGAGCAAAACTTTTCGGCCGTACAAATAGTCTCTAAACTTTTGCACGCCAAAAATGATGCCCAAGGCTTCTTTTTCAATTTGGGAATAGTTCAATTCAGACTTGCTCAGAGTGCGAGAAGCATATGCAATGGTTTTTTCAGAACTATCAGACATTTGATGAGAAATCACTGCCCCTACTCCATATGCAGATGCATGAGGTTGACAGAACACACATTTGTCCCTATTCACTCTAATCCCTCTTTCTTGGAACCTACAAAACACCTGTCCAACATTTTCCCAATGTTCACTTTCATTTTTACCAATGATCAGAATATCATCCAAATAACAGACTACATTTGACAGGCCTTGTAATGTCTGATCCATTATACGTTGAAAGATTGCAGGTGCGCTAGACACACCATAGGACAACTGATTCATGTGATATAATCATTTTTGAGTGTTAACAGTTAGATAAGGCTTAGATTCTGGGTCTAACTCTACCTGCTAGTAAGCCTGAGTTAAGTCTAGCTTGGTAAAGTGTTTACCGCCAGCCAACGATGCAAACAGATCTTGAGGTTTTGGCAAGGGATATTTGTCAACAGCTAACCACGGGTTGATCGTGACCTTGTAATCGCCACAAATGCGCACCTCTCCATTTGTTTTTGGTATACACACGATTGGTGCCACCCATTCACTGTACTCAACAGGTGTAATTACACCATGCTTCTCTAACAGTTGTAACTGTTTATCAACAGCTTCTCTCATGGCATATGGCACCGTTCTATTCTTGCAAAACTTTGAAACTGCATTTTCAGTGACTTGCAATTTGGCCCGTACACCTGAAATTACTCCTTTTTCTGAATTAAACACGTTGGAGTATTTCTCTGTAACCTCACTTACTAAGTTAGCTACATGGTTCACTCTAGACCAGATGTAAGTGTTGAATCCAGTTTCTACCCATGAGGCTAGGCCCCTTACCCTTAGACACCAGTGAAACCAGGTTTTTTGTCTGTTCTCTGCATTTCACAGTAACCTGAAACTGACCCAACAGTGGAATTTGCTCTCAAGAGTATGTCTGTTGTGGCAAACTGTTGGTTGGTCTTGCTCCGCCCCTTCTAACTAGAGTGCACTAGCCAGAATGCACTAGAATTCACCAGTGAGAGAGCACCAGGTGAAGTTAATATATTAATTAGCAGGGTAGAGCAGACTTCATGCAGATCAGCAATGGCTTCTTGAACAAATTGATTCCTTTTGTGCAGAGTTAAGCAATTCACTACAACAAAATGAAGCAGCAGCCGGTGAGCTTTAATATATTTTTTGTACTGGGTTGTTTTGTTAAATTGTGTTATATTTGATTATGATAGGGTTTTGTATTTGTTGGCTGGTTGGTTTGTAAATTAGGTTTGGTTTCTATATAGAAACTATTTTCAGAGTAAAAGTTATAAATATAAATGTTTAAAATCATTGATCATTAAATTATTCATTAAAAGCAGTGTATTTTATAAAAAAAATGGATTTAAATGTTTAATTATCTGTTGTTCATTTATATGATATCCTTCATGCTAATTTAAAAGAACACATTGTGTATAAGCTCTGCTTTGTATTTTGATTGTATTTATTTGTGCTCTTACAGTGGTGTTTGTGTTTGTATTTAAAGGTTTTCACCTGCTTGACCTAATATTTGATTGATCACTGCATCAAAGTATTTTGAAATTAAAGAAGACAAAATGGTCAATGAGTGGAGTCCGGTTTAATTCTTGTAGTGAGCTGTCTCATCAAGTGGGAGAGATGAACTCTGCACAAATTTTGTAGTCCACTTGACAATGTCCTCAAAGTTAATTCACATGGCTGAAGTTTACATCTTTTAAACCTCTTTCTGTACAATGTCTCTGAAATGATGGACATGGCTGCACCTATAACAACCTCAATCTTTACATTAACACCATTACATCTGATCATTACCATGTAGGGTTTTACATACTCACTGTTCCCCTTTAACGCAAACAGTCCATAGTCCTTATTAGTCTCTGACTGCTGCAGCTCAGTTTCCACAGTGGGCTGGTTCAGATCATCACTTGCATCTGAGTCTGGTGGTCGAGATAGCTGATCAGCACTCCATTTTGCCTTTGAAGGATGGCATAGCACTCACTTTGTTGTCCGCAGCACGATCTCTCCCTCGCTGCCCCCTTCCGTCGAGATGTGTTTCTTCTTGCGTTCCCAAGCTGGCTTATTTGCGGCTCGTGATTTAGTGAAGCCGCTTTTTTTTTTTTTCCATTGTTTTTTTTAGACATGGCATTTCGGCAGGCACATTCTAAATGTTCCTTTTTGTCGCAGACTCTACATTGAAAATCCTTATACTTGCAGTTCAACACAGCGTCCCTTTCCCAGACAACGGTAACGGGGTTAATTCGCTCTTATCATGTCTGCCCTTCCCTGGTGTTCTCTCCTCCGCTCCCGGGGGCTCTCTCTCTGGCTTAGCGTAACTCACACTGTCGGTTCTCATCAGTGCATGCTGAAAGGCTTTTAAACTTGAAACAGTACATTCAAAATTGTTCACAATGTCCAAAACTTTAGACCAGGTCAACTGTTCACCGTAAGCTGCACTCAGAAGCTGGGCTGTAAATCCTTACTGCATATTCCATACACGAGCTGATCCCGTAACTGTTTCTCCAACGAAGCGCCGAACTCGCAGGTGGAGGCTAATCCCTTTAAAGCGGCCACGTATTCGGCTAAGGATTTCCAATTCAGCTGCTTCCGTGGTCGGAAACTGTATCTTTCGCTCAAGACGTTTTTCTTGGGCACAGAGAAGTCTCTGAGCACTTTCAAAATGTCGGTTAGTGGTGTCTCAGACGGTCTTTTCAGTGCCAGTAAATCCGTAAGCAATGAAAATGTTTTTGCACCTACCACAGACAGAAAAACAGTGCTTTGCTTGCTTTCTTCAGTTCCGTTGGCTTCCACTAATTGTGCAAAATGCTCCTCATAGTCTGTGAAGCTCTCATTAGCCTCTATGAAACACAGGCCAGAATCTGAGCTAAACACCGCCATCTTCTTGTATTATACCAGATTCTAGTCCAACTCACTTTGAGCTACTTCCTCTGTCATCCCATCCTCATCACCAAATTTTTGTGTTTGAGCGGCTGCATCATCATCAGGGAATGAGGAAGGACTCGCAGTTGTAAGGACTCGCAGAAACATCGTAATATCAACCCTTTTTAATACACTACATAAGCAACATGTGATGCAGCCATCTGTCCCCCACACATCTGCAAATAACTAGCTGTAGAGGTAGTTTGCAAGATTAAAAAAAATAAAGGTAACACTTTACGGTAAGGGTACATGAATTACCATGAATTCATGCATAAATTCATGCATTAACCATGCATTACTTCATGAATTAATAGGTCATGAATTATCAGGAACTAATATGAGTTCAAACTCTTTCATTCATGACTTCATGGATGAACAACACCTTAATTAAGACATTAACTAAGATGGGTACATCATCATGATTTATGATTTATTACACATGATCATGATGTTTTCTTTGTTCACAAAAAAATAAATAGGTAAACTGACAGACCCCAACATTGGCCAATCACAGCACATAGCATGTGAAGTCTGTTGGCATCTAAATACAGTAGCCATCATTAACTAAGCATTAGCTTCTCATGACTTCATCATGTGTGTGGCCCCTCAACTAAAGTGGTGACCAGACCCCAACACTGGCCAAACACAGTACATAGGACTTGAATTCT
>VONZ01004332.1:0-10883 GCA_012976165.1 Labeo catla | reverse complement strand
TCCCAAAAAAAATAGGGTCCTAGAAATGTGGTCCTAGAACTGCAGCCTCTGGTTTTGCAGGAGCATAGTATTGGGGTTGTATTTGTTCAGACCAAAGCAAAAAGTAACCCATGTTTTTACCCTGCAAACATGCAGAGCTGTAAATGTAAACTGGTGGATCATTAAGAAGATAATTAAACAATCATAATTTATTGATAATAATTGTTTAAATTAATATAAGTAATATTTTTGACTCATCTTTTTCTTAAAAATTGATACTTTAAAGAAATGTGCAGTGTATCATTTTATAAAACTTCTTGTTTTTGTGAAAAATATGAACTATAAATCAGTTTTTACAGTAGTTTACAGTCATTTTACAGTTTAATATTTAACCATAGACATTGCCCTACCCTGCTCATATGGTATTAATTTTATTTGTGCAGGTCTTAAAAAAGGTCTTAAAAAGTCTTAAATTTGAGCTTAAAAATCCTGCAGGAACCCTGCACTATCAGTGGCATTGGACACACACCATGCTTCTCTGCTAGCGACACCTCTGTGGCATCCCATGGCCCCACCCAAACCAGTGCACCCAGCACAACTTACAGGTACATTTTATTTTCATACAGTACATTTATGGTCAGGGTTTAATGTCAGTAGTCCTTGTTTACAATACAATTTTGTGTTAGATTAGTCACTTGGCAGTAGACGATTGTGTCCTTGTTTACATGCTTAATCAGTGGTTTTCAAACCAGTCTTGTGAGCACCCCCAACACTGCACATTTTGTAGGTCTCTCTTATCTGACACCCATTTCAGGTCTTGCTGTCTCTACTAATGAGCTCATGAGATAAATGTGTAATGTTGGGGGTGCTCACAGAACCGTTTTGAAAGCAACTGCACTCAATTAATAGACTGTCCATTTGAGATCATTCAATTTATTATTCCATCAAGGAAGTTATTTGTCCTGTGGTAATGCAGCTATTTGTGTTAACATCATATATATACCTTAACAATGTCCATTATAAAATATTGATATATTACGTTTTTTAGTACATACCTTGACCTCTTTGAGGAAGAATACCTGTCTGATGACGCTGATCTCCAGGAAGCCATTTCAAGGTCCTTAGAGTCCAGCACAAATGAGAGGTCAGTAGAAGATATATTATTTTAAAAATGTATCTTTTTTTAGTTGTAATGCATCATAGCAATAACTTTGACGCTGTTGTATTGTTTTATTGTTTATTATTGTTTTCAGTGATTCAAAGATGACTTTAAGAGAGAATAATGGAGCGAATTGCTTCTAGAGTAAATAATGACAGCACTGTACGCTTTAATATCATAAGAAGAAATGTGTGGGATGGAACATCCAGAGCAATGGGCAGATCCAATTTTTCACCCGAGAAGAAGGTGGATGTTAAGTTTACAGATGACTATGAAACATCTGAGGGTGCTGTGGACAATGGAGGACCTACTCGGGAGTTTTTCCGACTCTGTCTACATGAAATCAAGGACAAAATTGCCATCTTTGAGGGGCCATCTAATACTAAAGTCCTCACATGCAACTCCAAAGGTACTCTACTTAAAATTCATATTGCTGTCAACTAAAGGATTTCTTTTGGATTCTTTCTGTTGTTGTATTTTTAATGCTTAAAAGTTCACTCTATGATTAAAAAAAACGTTTTATAACCTCACACAGATAGGTGACATTGTGAAAAAAAGTGGGTTTTTTTTCAATGTACCCATTTGACATAATGTTTTACTTTCATTTGATAACAGCGATGAAAGACAATGCATACTTCCATGCTGGCCAGATCATGGCAATGTCAATTGCCCATGGGGGGCAGAGTCCATGTTTCCTGTCTGAACTTATGTATGAGTGTCTTCAAAAGGGCCCTGACAATGTGCAGTCGGTAGGCATACTTTCCTTTAATTGTATTGTATTTTGATACAAATTATTATTTTTGCATGCACTTATTAACCTTGAAGTTAAAGCTAATAGTTGTATATCTTCATTCTAAACAATGTTATTTTAATGTTTTTAGATCTTACAAGCCGAGACTGAATCACAACTACAAGATGCCGTTGCACAGGCAGCCAGCTTAATCAGTCTTGCTGGTCACAATGTTCGCATAACACTGGAAAACAAGCAAGAGACTGCTGTGGATCTGGCTCACTGGTATGTTCTTCAGCGGACTCGTGCACCATTTGAAAGGTATGTTTATATCTGAACACATAATGTAATTGTACCTTGTCAGAAAAATTAAATATAGTTTTGTGGCTGTAAAATAGCAGACATATGAGAGATAAAAGAGGAAAAGCATATTCAAACAAACATTTAATGACTGACCTCCACTTCCATGTTATAGTGCACCAGTACAAGTGAAAATATACTTTGTTGCCTGGAATTCATTGTGGAATCTCACCTAATTAAACATGAATAATACTAGTGCTACATGTTTCAAATCACATGAAGTACACATTACAACTTGTTTCCTTTTTATTAGGTTCAGAGATGGCTTAATGTCTCTGGGTGTCCTAGATGCTCTCCAGAGATATACTGTTCAGTTGAAGTGCCTTTTTGTGAAGGCTGAAAAAGCCTTAACCGCAAATGATGTGGAGAATCTCTTCCAAATCATTCATTCAGAAAGAGGGAGTAATGCATTCCAAGAATAGTGCCGTACCCTGGCTTTCTGGCAAGACTATCTTCAGGATGCTGAAAGTAAGTTTGGTATTTTACACAGTATTTTAATGCAAGACATTATTTTCTAAATTGTTTTTAGCTCCAACATAGTGGTACTTGACTGGGAAAAAAAAAAAAAATATATATATATATATTAATATTTATTACTTTATTAATAATAAGTATTAAAAAAAATAATACATGCACATTCATCACCATAACTTGTTGTTATGGCTGTTGTCTACAAATTATAGCATGTATATGCTTTCAGCAGACTTGGAAAAAGATTATTTGCTACGGTCTTTACCAACTCCTAACTTTTTTGCTGCTAAATGGCTATCTACACTCAACAAACTGTTGTTAGTGTTGTCTATGACATTATGAGCAACCATTTCAAATGTAACTACTCTTACAACACTTTTGCATTACTCCAGTGGTATCATTTTACGATTGTCGTCATTTAATTGTGGTACTCTCTTTTTGTGTTTTACAGTTGAAAACAATGTCTCTCTGGAGGATGTTCTTGTTTTCTTCACTGGATGTGACAGCATTCCAGCACTGGGTTTCTCTCCAAAGCCAAGCCTTGAGTTCATTACCTCTTCCCGATTTCCAGTGGCCAATACTTGCGAAAATATTCTACGCATCCCAATTCATGCAGTGTACACTGCTTTCAAATCTGACATGGATTTTGCCATACGTAATTCACCAGGATTTGGAAGAGCGTGAGAGGTAAAATTGTCGAAGGCTTGTAGAGCTTGAGTTACGTTGATGTTTTTATGCTGTTGCTGTTATTTCACTTTGTTATTCCCTGATACCAAAATTCTGTATTTACTGTAACAAACACATCAACAAAAACATACAATACAAACAATCCAAGTTCTTTGTTACATTTGAAGATGTATTTCAAGCTATATCTTCCAGTCTTCTAACCTGAACAACTATGTTCACCAGTTCCATTGTTATGGCAGGATTGATACTTCTTTATAGGCTCTGTAGGGCCTTCTTTCAAATAAATGTTTTTCTAATCCTACTATTTATGCACTCGGTTATTGTTTTTTAGTGTCTACAGTGGTGAGACTTGTGCTTACAAAGAATTTAAGTGTAAAGTTTTTCTAATTTTATATACTGTACTGTAGTTACAAAATGACACTACACGAAACTACACAAAATGAATGTATTTAATAACTTTGAAAAATACAGGTTTCACATTTAACAACAGGGTTAAACTAATACAAAGTGCACAGTGGTACATCGTATAATATACACTATTTATATGGTGATAACATGTATTTTGTGTTTATATCATAATTTTACATGATAATGCCCTTTTTTCTGTCACCACTATAACTTAACTATAACAATATGATAAACATAAACAAAATTACACAGCAGACTAAGTATTTATTTGAAGCAGGTTACATGCTGTGACAAAAAGTTCTATTCCATGATTTCCATCATCAGTCAAGGCATTAACTGGGATTAACTCAGGATGACACTGGTGATAATCATAAGGTCTTCGCACATGTGCATGATTAAGTGGTCCTCGATGTTCAGGAAGTTGGAGCATTCCAACTGTCCAAAGTTGCAGTGGAGAGTTACTTTCCATTGTCCTTAAACTATGGTGGTTCCACTGGCTTACAAACTCATCCACAGATCTGTTTATTCTTGGAATATAAACATGGTGAAGAGCCTCAATGTGAAGTGGGTTGTTGCTATCTAAAATTTCAACATTTTCCATGAAAAGGAAAAGATCTTTAAAATAAGATAACACCACCCTGTTAAGTTCTGCCCACAATCTTTCGATGCGTTGATTATGAACACTACAACCAACCATAAAGCTTCCTCTGTTTGCCCCTCGATTCTCAATCATAAACCTTGCAATATCAATATTCTCACTACCAGCATCACCCCTGACATGATGTGGGAGTCCAAACAGATCCACAGCATTTTGGAAAAGTTGCAAGGCAGTTGATGCTCTGTTGTCTGTGCAACAACTCAGGTAGGTAATACAGCGACTATAGCCATCAACTCCTCCGTGAAACACAAATCCCCATGGATTTAACTTGTGGTTTGTGTCAATATGCCTGGAATAAGAATGTTATTATTATTATTATAAACCACACTGGATGTACATCAAAGTTTAACTTTGATTGTCTATAAATATATATATATAGATAATTAATTAATTAAAAAATCTCAGTATTATGCTTTTTTTCATCCTGTTGTTTTTTAAATGTTGCATTCTCACATTTTCATGATGATATTTAAAATAATAATAATAATATTTATTATAATATTATATTGTTATTATTATTATTATTATTATCATTATTATCATTATCTCTTGCTTAATTTACCAGCTAGGGAATAATAACTGTATTTTTTCCAAATTTACAAAACACTTACCACAGTTAATTTGGGACAGAGACATTGTAGACCCTCCGCTGAATAGCCCTTCGTCCTCTTAAAGCTCTTCCCACTGGATCTACTATTCTTAAACGCTCTCGCACTCGCCATCGCTGAACTCTGATCCCTCTTCCTCTCAAACTACCAGTGATGTAGGTCTCTCCCGATCCAGGGGTTTGTTGAAGAACCTCGGTAATAAGACGATCAAGATCATCATTTGAAATGTTTGTGAAACTCCCATAGTCCAATAAACCAAGTTGTCTCCTGTGGTTGTACAGTGTTCGAACGTTTACAGACAACATTCGTGATATGGCCATCCAGCTAAATCCTAAGTCCCGCATGTCAGTCAACAGAGCAGCTGGTATGTCATACCTCAAATAGGAAAAAATCAAAATAACAAAAATGTGTTAATTCACAAAGTGTTTGTGCATAACTTGTATTAATTATTTTGTTTGCAGCTTGCAAAGAGGTTACAGTACAATTCATTATCATCACTTACCTCAGCCTTCCTCTCTGTGATACAGAATGTGCACCTATACCATGCACTTGCCTATCAGCTTCTACCTGGAGCATTATTTCAGCCAACATTTCCCTAAGTGATTCATAAATTCCTTCGAGAATGATGCATAATGTTCTTTCAGCAACATTTTGTTGAACATGATTGCCCATAAGCACCAAGAATGTTGCAATAATGGACATATGATCCTCAAGATGACGCGATGTAGACTCCAAACTGTTTGTGTTGTTTGGAGTATGACCAGCTGTTGCAAAAAAGTCTTGTAGCTCAACAAAGTATTGGGAAATTTCAGGGAATGACATTTTTAAATGAATCACAATTCAAAAAGCTATTGATGATGATCTGATAATGAGGATAAAACAAGCTATACATATTCAGTGAGAATAGCCAAATTTTCACTTTCTTTCACATACATTCAGACTTTCATTCCATATATTCAGACATTCATTGTATATATTCAGACTTTCATTTTATATATTCTGATTTCATTCCATATATTCAGACTTTCATTTTTATATATTCAGACTTTCATTTTATATATTCTGATTTCATTCCATATATTCAGACTTTCATTTTATATATTCTGATTTCATTCCATATATTCAGACTTTCATTTTATATATTCTGACTTTCATTTTATACACTCAAACTTCGTATTATAAATATAATTATTTCCTGAACGACATGCCATAATAAATATACATATATATATATATATATATATATATATATATATATATATATGTTATCAGGGTATATATATATATATATATATATACACATCATTGGTATATCATTGGTATCATTCGTGTCATTGGTGAAGGACAGCAGTATGTGTTCTGACATCTTGAGGTTAAGCAAAAATACAAAGAATAGGCCTACTCATGCTATTTCTTTAACGCACAATGTCAGAATATACTTTATTTTACTGTAATTAATACATGAGCGGCTGCAGCTTTCTAAGGCAGCACTGACTCTTCTTCGGCAGTGGGATCGTTTGGTGCAAAGGCAGGGAGTAATTTACTGTCGCATTTTGCGTCCAGATGGGGGCAATGAGGTTTTCCAAGTGGTTCTGCCTTCTGTTTTGCGGGGTGATGTTCTGAAAGGGTTGCACCAAGATCACGGGCATCAGGGTGTTGAGCGTACCACCGAGTTGGTGCGCCAGCGATGTTATTGGCCAGGCATGAGTGGGGAGGTGGTGCAATGGTGCCATGAGTGTGAACGATGCCAGAGGGCCAAGGACACCGAATCTATTGCCTGCAGTTTTATGGGGCATTTGTTGGCATCTCCGCAAAATGAAATCCTGGCTATTAACTTTACATTGTTAGAGCCTTCTCGGTCAGGGTTGGAGAATGTTCTAGTGATGACTGATGTTTTCACTAAATTTACGCTAGCTGTCCCTACTCGGGACCAAAGGGCTGAGACTGTAGCACATGTGCTGGTGACCGAGTGATTCTATAAGTTTGGAGTCCCGGTGAGAATTTATTCTGACCAGGGCTGCAATTTCGAATCCCTGCTGATCCAGCAACTTTGCTTATTTTACAGGGTTGAGAAGTGTCGCACAACACCATACAACCCAGCTGGTAATGGCCAGTGCGAGCGCTTCAATAGGACCCTGCACAATTTATTACGAACTCTGCTGGTTTCTAAGAAAAGAGATTCGGTGTCTTCCTCAGGATCTCTATTCATATAACACCATGCCGCACCAGGCTAGGGGGGGGTCGCCACATTTCCTGATGTTTGGTCAGGATCCACGACTCCCTGTGGGTTTTCTGCTGGGCAGAGTATCCGAGTCAGTGGCAGGTGAAGTGCATGAGCTCCTCTTGCCACACATCCTAAAAGAAAACTCTAAACTTCACAAGTCTATTTAATTCATATGATCATAATCATATGATCATATCATTCTAGCAAAATAAAATTATTTTGAAATGTTCCTGTTTTTACTGTACTTTGTATCCCAAAAAAATGCAGGCTTAGTGAACAGAAGATAATTCTTTAAAAAAACATTAGAAATATTACTGACCAAAACTTTTGGTATTGTACGTGCTCAGTAGAAACACTGGTCCGAACATCCATTTGCAAGTGGTGTAACAACTAAGTCATTGTTATCTGGGATAGCTGAAGAACCTCCTTTAACACCAATAACTCTCCAACTAAGAACTCTTTAATCTCCAAGGAACCATTTAGCTCATCTCAAGAACGCTTAACAATGAAGAATGGTTATTCCCAACCTTTATTTTTAAGAATGTACTGTTAAGAAATATATCACTGACCCATCAAATGAAGTCAAAAAAAAAAACTTCATTTGATGGGTCAGTAGTCATATAAAAAAGAAATATATAAAATAAGTCAAATCCTTGCCTATTTGTGATCAAAATGATAAAAAAAACTAATACTAATATTAATACTACCACTACTACTCTTATAATTATTAATATTATGGTATTTAAATCATCTAGGTTACGTACATAATCCTCGTTCCCTGAAGGAGGGAACAGAGACGTTACATATGGGAACCCGCTTGAGTGACCAATCACCTCTGAGCTTTACAGAAAAGGCCAATGGGAATTGGCGAGTGGAATTTGCATGCCGAACCACTCCCCCGGACATACGGGTATAAGGGCGGCGTGCACGTGGAGCACGTGGTTTAGGCATGTGGAATCGAAGTAAATAAATATATCTATTCTAGTTATAGATATATGAGGGGAAACACGGCCTTCTGGCTGACCGTGGAAGAATATTGAGACATGTTGCCACAACCTCCTGGGCGAAGGGGACCCAGTCGGAGCACAGTCGCGGACTACTCCGCATCTAGTCCTGACTGCGGGGCATAGAGGACCCAGGGTTCACCGGAGGAAACAATCTGGGGAAATAGGGCACGGATCCCGTAGGAATGGCGCAGCAAGCCGACACTGGCCGGCCTCCCGCAAATTACCTGAGCACAGCCAGCTCAGTCTTGAGCGACAGGAATTTTAGCTCGACTGAAGCTAGCGGCTCGAAGGGAGCTCCCCGAAGGCCTTGGAGGACAACGGAGAGATCCCAAGAGGGCACGAGGTGCGGTCTAAGGGGACTGACCCTTCTCGCACCTCCGAGGAACCTCACGACCAGTTGGTGCTTCCCAATGGATGCTCCATCTACTGCATCGTGATACGCTGCAATGGCAGCAACGTACACTTTGAGAGTTGAAGGGGACAGCCTGCGCTCCAACTTCTCTTGCAGGAAGGAAAGCACTACTGCAATCAGGCATCTCTGTGGGTCCTCTCCACAAGAGGCACACCAGTCAACGAACAGACCCACCTCAGTGCGTAGGCCTGCCTCGTGGAGGGAGCTCTAGACTGAGTGATAGTTTCTACCACAGCCTGTTAGGGAGGCCGGAGAGGTCTACCGTGTCCCGTCCAGAAGCCACACGTGTAGGTTCCACAGATCGGGACGTGGGTGCCAGTTTGTGCCCATCCCCTGAGAAGGAAGGTACTTCCTCAAGGGGATTTTCCAGGGAGGGGCTGCTGCGAGGAGCATGAGGTCGGCAAACCAGGTCCGGGTGGGCCAATGTGGCGCAACCAACAGGACCTGCTCCCTGTTCTCCCTGGTCTTGCACACGTTCTGTGCAAGGAGGCTCACTGGGGAAAGGCGTACTTAGGCCCCGGAGGCCAGCTGTGTGCCAGTGCGTTCCTGCCGAGGGAAGCCTCACTGAGGGAGTTATAAAGCTGACAATGGGAGGATTCTGGGGAGGCAAACAGATCTATCTGGACCTCCGAAACGACTCCAATCAGCTGGACTTGTCCAGGAGTGGAGTCGTCATTCTCCAGGAAGGAAAGGCTGCCGTGAGAGCTGATTGGCTGCACAGTTGAGTTCTCCTGGAACGTGAACGGCACGCAGCGATTTGAGCCACGTCTGACTCCACAGGAGCAGATGGCGGGCGAGTTGCGACATACGACGGGAGCGTAGACCGCCCTGTTGGTTGATGTACGCTACGGTCGCAGTGTTGTCCTTACGGACAAGCACGTTCTTGTGGTACCGCATCTGAAGAAATCAACGCAGCACAAGAAGCACAGCCAGGCAATTGATGCCATTGCAGTCGAGGTCCTTTCCAGGAGCCCAAGGCTGCTTGCCCGTTGCATACACCACCCCAACCCGTGGAGGAGGCATCTGCGTGCAGCACGACATGCCTGGACACCTGTCCTAAGGGGACTCTGGCCCGTAGGAAGGCAGGGTCTGACCCCGGGCTGAATAGGCGGCAACACTCCGGGAAAACGCCAATCCGAAGCGTGCCGCGATGCTATGCTTATCTCGGGACTCGATCGTGTAGCCAGCGCTGAAGCGGTCTCATATGAAGCAAGCCGAGCGGCGTTACTGCGGCTGCGGCTGCGGCTGTCATATGCCCCAGGAGCCTTTGAAAGGAACCGCTATAGACAGTTCAGCACTGACTGCACGCACTCGCTAGTGAGGCGCGCCATTGCCATGTTGACCGAGTCCAGCTCCGTGCAGAGAAAAAAGATCTCTGTCTCTTTTCTCAGTAGACCCGAAGGCCCAGATGGCTGAGGTGCTGGAGCACCAGGTCCCTGTGCACAACAGATCTCGCAAGTGGGCTAAGATGAGCCAGTTGCAGAGATAGTTGAGGAAGCGGATGCCTTTTCCGCTGAAGGGGTTCAGGGTGCCCTCCGTGAGGGCACGGGGGGACAGGAACAGGCCAAATGGGAGGACCTTGTACTGATCCTTTCGACCCTCGAAGGTAAACCGTAGAAAGGGTCTGAGTCGAGGTAAAATCGAGACATGGAAGTACGCGTCCTTCGGGTCAAGGACTGCAAACCAATCCTGACGAAGTCATGAACGGCAGCCTAAAAGGGACCGTTCAGAACTCAGTGCAGGATCGGTCGAACCCACCATTTTTAACGGGCACGATGAAGTCAGGACTTCATCTCGGCTGGAGGGAAGGCTTGATTGTGTCCTTCGCCAGGAGAACGACAATCTCTGCACACAGGACAAGAATACATTGTCAGCTTTTAAGGTAAAAGAACGTCCTGAGTGTGGGCAGATGCTCAATGAAGTTTTTAACTCGCATAGCCAAGTCGGACCTCCTGGATCACCCAAATAGACGGGCTAGAAGCTGAAAAAAACTAGCTTCAGCCTGCGTGCAAGTAGGATCGACAGAGCGTTGACCAACGTGACCACGGTGGGGCAGCCCAGAAGGAAAAGGGAAAAAGAGGAAGAGGGAGGACTAAACCCAGAAGGATGAACGTCCTGGAGAAAAGTCAGGCTGCTAAGGCAGTGCTTATGTAGCACGCCCACCGTCCAGTTGGCTGTAC
>VONZ01004331.1:0-10883 GCA_012976165.1 Labeo catla | reverse complement strand
AGTCTGGGCCTTCTAGGAATGCCAATACTGATTTTAAGCAACTCAGCTCTTGAAACCAAGGCATGCTTGGAAACGCTCTAAAACGTATTTTCTCAGTCAGAAAATGCTAGTTCATGCAGTTTCATGAAAAAAGCTGAGCCATATTAAAAATGTTTCACATGCATGAAAGAAATGTCATTTTTAATGCAGAAAGACACTTCTTGATGTGTTAGAAATTTTTTGCATATGAAATTTAGTTAGAGCCTCAGTTCATAAAACGCTTAGTTAGGGCCTTCTAGGATCGCCAAAAATGTTTTTAGGCATCTCAGCTCATAAAACCAAGGAATGCTTGGAAACGTCGAAACGTCTTTTTCTCTGTCAGAAAACGAAAAGTTCACAAGTTTCATGAATAAAGCTGACCAACATTAAAAATGTTTCACATGCATGAAAGAAATGTTATTCACAATGCCGAAAGACACCTCTATTGATGTGTTAGAAGTGTTTTGCATATGAAATTTAGTTAGAGCCTCCCAGTCTATAAAACGCTTAGTTAGGGCCTTCTAGGATCGCCAAAAATGTTTTAGAAGCAACTTAGCTCATGAAACCAAGGCATGCTTGGAAACGCTCTAAAACGTCTTTTCTCAGTCAGAAAACGCTAGTTAATGCAGTTTCATGAATAAACCTGACCCACATTAAAAATGTTTCACATGCATGAAAGAAATGTTATTCACAATGCAAAAAGACACTTCTTGATGTATTAGAAGTTTTTTGCATATGAAATTTAGTTAGAGCCTCAGTTCATAAAACGCTCAGTCTGGGCCTTCTAGGAACGCCAATACTGATTTTTTAGGCAACTCAGCTCATGAAACCAAGGCATGCTTGGAAACGCTCTAAAACGTCTTTTCTCAGTCAGAAACGCTAGTTCATGCAGTTTCATGAAAAAAGCTGACCCACATTAAAAAATGTTTCACATGCATGAAAAAAATGTTATTTACAATGCAGAAAGACACTTCTTGATGTGTTAGAAGTTTTTTGCATATGAAATTTAGTTAGAGTCTCAGTTCATAAAACCCTCAGTCTGGGCCTTCTAGGAACGCCAATACTGATTTTAGGCAACTCAGCTCATGAAACCAAGGTATGCTTGGAATCGCTCTAAAACGTCTTTTCTCAGTCAGAAAACGAAAGTTCATGAAGTTTCATGAAAAAAGCTGAGCCATGTTAAAAATGTTTTACATGCATGAAAGGAATGTTATTTACAATGCAGAAAGACAATTCTTCACGTTTTAGAAGCTTATTGTATATGAAATTTAGTTAGAGCCTCACTTCATAAAACGCTTAATTAGGGCCTTCTAGGAGTGCCAAAAATGTTTTTAGGCAACTCAGCTCATGAAACCAAGGCGTGCTTGGAAACGCTCTAAAACGTCTTTTCTCAGTCAGGAAACGCTAGTTCATGCAGTTTCATGAAAAAAGCTGACCCACATTAAAAATGTTTCACATGCATGTAAGGAATGCTATTTACAATGCAGAAAGACACTTTGATGTGTTAGAAGTTCTTTGCATATGAAATTTACTTAGAGATTCAGTTCATAAAACGCTTTGTCTGGGCCATCTAGGAACGCCAATAATGTTTATAGGCATCTCAGCTCATGAAACCAAGGCATGCTTGGAAACGCTCTAAACCTCTTTTTCAGTCAGAAAACGCTAGTTCATGCAGTTTCATGAAAAAAAAGCTGACCCATATTAAAATGTTTCACATGCATGAAAGAAATTTTATTTATGCACGGTAGAAAGAAACTTCTTGATGTGTTAGAAGTTTTTTGCATATGAAATTTAGTTAGAGCCTCAGTTCATAAAACGCTTAGTTAGAGCCTTCTAGGAACGCCATTACTGATTTTAGGCAACTCAGCTCATGAAACCAAGGCATGCTTGGAAACGCTCTAAAACGTCTTTTCTCAGTCAGAAAACGCTAGTTCATGAAGTTTCACGAATAAAGCTGACCCACATTAAAAATCTTTCACATGCATGAAAGGAATGTTATTTACAATGCAGAAAGACACTTCTTGATGTGTTAGAAGTTTTTTGCATATGAAATTTAGTTAGAGCCTCAGTTCATAAAACGCTTTTTTAGGGCCTTCTAGGATCGCCAAAAATCTTTTAGGCAACTCAGGTCATGAAACCAAGGCATGCTTGGACAGGCTCTAAAACGTCTTTTCTCCAATAGAAAACGCTAATTCATGCAGTTTCTGAAAAGCTGACCCATTATTAAAAATGCTCTTTCACATGTGCATGAACGGAATGTTATTTACAATGCAGAAAGACAATTCTTTTCATATTTCAGAAGTTTATTGTATATGAAATTGCGAAGTTGAGCCTCACTTCATAAAACGCTTTAGTTAGGGGCTCTAGGAACGCCAATAATGATTTTAGGCAACTCAGCTCATGAAACCAAGGCATGCTTGGAAACTCTCTAAAACGTCTTTTTTCTGTCAGAAAACGAAAGTTCATGAAGTTTCATGAATAAAGCTGACCAACATTAAAAATGTTTCACATGCATGAAAGAAATGTTATTTACAATGCAGAAAGACACTTCTTGATGTGTTAGAAGTTTTTTGCATATGGAATTTAGTTAGAGCCTCACTTCATAAAACGCTTAGTGAGAGCCTTCTAGGAGCGCCAATACTGATTTTAGACAACTCAGCTCATGAAACCAAGGCATGCTTGGAAACGCTCTAAAAAGTCTTTTCTCAGTCAGAAAACGCTAGTTCATGCAGTTTCTTGAAATAGCTGACCCACATTAAAAATGTTTCACATGCATGAAAGAAATGTTATTTACAATGCAGAAAGACAATTCTTCATATTTCAGAAGATTATTGTATATGAAATTTAGTTAGAGCCTCACTTCATAAAACGCTTAGTTAGGGCCTTCTAGGATCGCCAAAAACGTTTTTAGGCAACTCAGCTCATGAAACCAAGGCATGCTTGGACACGCTCTAAAACGTCTTTTCTCAGTCAGAAAACGCTACTTCATGCAGTTTCATGAAAAAGCTGACCCACATTAAAAATGTTTCACATGCATGAAAGGAATGTTATTTACAATGCAGAAAGACAATTCTTCATGTTTCAGAAGCTTATTGTATATGAAATTTAGTTAGAGCCTCACTTCATAAACCGCTTAATTAGGGCCTTCTAGGATCGCCAAAAATGTCTTTAGGCAACTCAGCTCATGAAACCATGGCATGCTTGGAAACGCTCTAAAACGTCTTTTCTCAATGAGAAAACGAAAGTTCATCAAGTTTCATGAATAAAGCTGACCCACATTAAAAATGTTTCACATGCATGAAAGGAATGTTATTTACAATGCAGAAAGACACTTCTTGATGTGTTAGAAGTTTTTTGCATATGAAATTTAGTTAGAGTCTCAGTTCATAAAACGCTCAGTCTGGGCCTTCTAGGAACGCCAGTACTGATTTTAGGCAACTCAGCTCATGAAACCAAGGCATGCGTGGAATCGCTCTAAAACGTCTTTTCTCAGTCAGAAAACGAAAGTTCATGAAGTTTCATGAAATAGCTGACCCACATTAAAAATGTTTCACATGAATGAAAAAAATGTTATTTACAATGCAGAAAGACACTTCTTGATGTGTTAGAAGTTTTTTGCATATGAAATTTAATTAGAGTCTTAGTTCATAAAACGCTCAGTCTGGGCCTTCTAGGAATGCCAATACTGATTTTAGGCAACTCAGCTCATGAAACCAAGGCATGCTTGGAATCGCTCTAAAACGTCTTTTCTCAGTCAGAAAACGAAATTTCATGAAGTTTCATGAAAAAAGCTGAGCCATATTAAAAATGTTTTACATGCATGAAAGGAATGTTATTTACAATGCAGAAAGACAATTCTTCATGTTTTAGAAGCTTATTGTATATGAAATTTAGTTAGAGCCTCAGTTCATAAAACGCTTAGTGAGAGCCTTCTAGGAACGCCAATACTGATTTTAGGCAACTCAGCTCATGAAACCAATGCATGCTTGGACACGCTCTAAAACGTCTTTTCTCAGTCAGAAAACGCTAGTTCATGCAGTTTCATGAAAAAAGCTGACCCATATTAAAAAATGTTTCACATGCATGAAAGAAATGTTATTTACAATCCAGAAAGACACTTCTTGATGTGTTAGAAGTTTTTTGCATATGAAATTTAGTTAGAGCCTCAGTTCATAAAACGCTTAGTGAGAGCCTTCTAGGAACGCCAATACTGATTTTAGGCAACTTATTCATGAAACCAAGGTATGCTTGAACGCCTAAAAACGCTCTTTTCTCAGTCAGGTAAAACGCCAGTTCATGCAGTTTCATGAAAAAGCTGGACCCAATATTAAAATGTTTCACATGCATGAAAAAAGGTTATTTACAATGCAGAAAGACACTTTGATGTGTTAGAAGTTTTTTGCATATAAACGAAGTTAGAGCCTCAGTTCATAAAACGCTCCGTCTGGGCCTCTAGGAACGCTTTCAATACGATTTTAGGCAACTCAGCTCATGAAACCAAGGCATGCTTGGAAACGCTCTAAAACGTCTTTTCTCAGTCAGAAAACCAAAGTTAATGCAGTTTCATGAAAAATGCTGACCCACATTAAAATCGTTTCACATGCATGAAAGGAATGTTATTTACAATGCAGAAAGACACTTCTTGATGTGTTAGAAGTTTTATTTATATCAAATTCTAGTTAGAGCCCACTTCATAAAACGCTTAGTTAGGCCTCTAGGATCGCCAAAACGCTTTTTAGGCAACTCAGCCTATGAAACCAAGGCATGCTTGGACACGCCTAAAACGCCTTTTTCAGTCAGAAAACGCTTAGTTCATGCAGTTTCATGAAAAAGCTGACCCACATTAAAAATGTTTCACATGCATGAAAGGAATGTTATTTACAATGCAGAAAGACAATTCTTCATTTTTCAGAAGCTTATTGTATATGAAATTTAGTTAGAGCCTCACTTCATGAACCGCTTAATTAGGGCCTTCTAGGATCGCCAAAAATGTTTTTAGGCAACTCAGCTCATGAAACCAAGGCATGCTTGGACACGCTCTAAAACGTCTTTTCTCAGTCAGAAAACGCTAGTTCATGCAGTTTCATGAATAAATCTGACCCACACTAAAAATGTTTCACATGCATGAAAGAAATGTTATTTACAATGCAGAAAGACACTTCTTGATGTGTTAGAAGCTTTTTGCATATGAAATTTAGTTAGAGCCTCAGTTCATAAAACGCTTAGTGAGAGCCTTCTAGGAACGCCAATAATGATTTTAGGCAACTCAGCTCATGAAACCAAGGCATGCTTTTGAAAAACTCTAAACGCCTTTTCTCAGTCAGAAAACGCTAGTTCAAGTGTAGTTTCTGAAATAGCTGACCCATTACTAAAATACGGCAGTTTCACATGCATGAAAGGAATGTTATTTACAATGCAGGAAAGACAATTCTTCATGTTTTGTAGTTTATTGTATATGAAATTTAGTTAGAGCCTCACTTTATAAAACGCTTAATTAGGGCCTTCTAGGATCGCCAAAAATGTTTTTAGGCAACTCAGCTCATGAAACCAAGGCATGCTTGGACACGCTCTAAAACGTCTTTTCTCAGTCAGAAAACGCTAGTTCATGCAGTTTCATGAAAAAAAGCTGACCCATATTAAAAATGTTTCACATGCATGAAAGAAATTTTATTTACAATGCAGAAAGACACTTCTTGATGTGTTAGAAGTTTTTTGCATATGAAATTTAGTTAGAGCCTCAGTTCAGAAAACGCTCAGTCTGGGCCTTCTAGGAACGCCAATACTGATTTTTTAGGCAACTCAGCTCATGAAACCAAGGCATGCTTGGAAACGCTCTAAAACGTCTTTTCTCAGTCAGGTAACGCTAGTTCATGCAGTTTCATGAAAAAAGCTGACCCACATTAAAAATGTTTCACATGCATGAAAAAAATGTTATTTACAATGCAGAAAGACACTTCTTGATGTGTTAGAAGTTTTTGCATATGAAATTTAGTTAGAGCCTCAGTTCATAAAACGCTTAGTGAGAGCCTTCTAGGAACGCCAATACTGATTGTAGGCAACTCAGCTCATGAAACCAAGGCATGCTTGGAAACGCTCTAAAAAGTCTTTTCTCAGTCAGAAAACGCTAGTTCATGCAGTTTCTTGAAATAGCTGACCCACATTAAAAATGTTTCACATGCATGAAAGAAATGTTATTTACAATGCAGAAAGACACTTGTTGATGTGTCAGAAGTTTTTTGCATATGAAATTTAGTTAGAGCCTCAGTTCATAAAACGCTCAGTCTGGGCCTTCTAGGAACGCCAATACTGATTTTAGGCAACTCAGCTCATGAAACCAAGGCATGCTTGGAAACGCTCTAAAAAGTCTTTTCTCAGTCAGAAAACGCTAGTTCATGCAGTTTCTTGAAATAGCTGACCCACATTAAAAATGTTTCACATGCATGAAAGAAATGTTATTTACAATGCAGAAAGACAATTCTTCATATTTCAGAAGTTTATTGTATATGAAATTTAGTTAGAGCCTCACTTCATAAAACGCTTAGTTAGGGCCTTCTAGGATCGCCAAAAACGTTTTTAGGCAACTCAGCTCATGAAACCAAGGCATGCTTGGAAACGCTCTAAAACGTCTTTTCTCAGTCAGAAAACGCTAGTTCATGCAGTTTCATGAAAAAAGCTGAGCCATATTAAAAATGTTTTACATGCATGAAAGGAATGTTATTTACAATGCAGAAAGACAATTCTTGATGTGTTAGAAGTTAATTGTATATGAAATTTAGTTAGAGCCTCACTTCATAAAACGCTTAGTTAGGGCCTTCTAGGATCGCCAAAAACGCTTTTAGGCAACTCAGCTCATGAAACCAAGGCATGCTTGGACACGCTCTAAAACGTCTTTTCTCAGTCAGAAAACGCTAGTTCATGCAGTTTCATGAAAAAAAGCTGACCCATATTAAAAATGTTTCACATGCATGAAAGAAATGTTATTTACAATGCAGAAAGACACTTCTTGATGTGTTAGAAGGTTTTTGCATATGAAATTTAGTTAGAGCCTCAGTTCATAAAACGCTCAGTCTGGGCCTTCTAGGAACGCCAATACTGATTTTTTAGGCAACTCAGCTCATGAAACGTCTAAGGTTACGTATGTAACCCTGGTTCCCCGAAGGGAACGAGACGCCGCGTCGAAACGCTTTGGGAACGCCTTCAGCGTGACCGCGCTCTGAATCACGTGTGCAATCAAACCAATGGAAGAACGAAACGTCACAGGCGGGTGACGTCACTGACCAGGAAGCATAAAAGCATGTGCGCCAGAACGAGCGTCAGCTTCCAGGAGAGAAGCAGCGCTCGCAGGGACGCAGGAGGATGGCTACGAGACGCGGCGTCTCGTTCCCTTCGGGGAACCAGGGTTACATACGTAACCTTAGACGTTCCCCTTCAGGAACTCGAGCCGCGTCGAAACGCTTTGGGAACGAGATGCCCACGCCGCCAGACCCCTAGTCCCTGCCTAGGAGGTGCTAGGACAAAGGACAGAGGTACCAGGCGAGACCCGCAGGTCCAATTCATAAAACCTAACAAAGGTCAAAGGTGAGGACCATCCCGCAGCATTGCAAATATCTTGCATGGGAACCCCAGCAAGAAAAGCTTTGGAGGCAGCCATGCTCCGGGTAGAATGGGCTCTGACCCCTAAAGGAGGAGGGAGGTCAGAAGCCTCATAAGCAGAAAGGATAGCGTCCACTACCCAGCGACTTAAAGTTTGCTTAGAAGCATGGAGGCCCCTTTTTGGGGGGCCATAACAGACAAATAACTAGTCTGACTTTCTCCACCTGGCAGCCCTGCCCTCCACCTGGCAGCGCTCGCACTGGACACATACAATTAAGCTTCTGCTGGTCAGCATCCCGAAAGGGGGGAGGACAAAAGGCCTGGAGTACGACAGGCCGTGGTGTCGAGGTGGGGACCTTAGGGACATAACCCGCTTTTGGAAACAGGAAAGCTTTAGAAAGGCCTGGCGCGAAGTCCAGGAAAGAAGGGGCCACAGAGAGGGCCTGAAGATCCCCAATTCTCTTAAGGGAGGAAAGAGCTAAGAGAAGGACAGTTTTTAAAGTAAAGAATCTGTCCGAGATTTCCTCAACAGGCTCGAAGGGAGGCCTGCAGAGAGCCTCTAACACCACAGACAGGTCCCAAGAGGGGACACGAGGTCGTACAGGAGGCCTGAGCCTCAAAGCACCGCGGAGGAAACGTGTAATGAGAGGGTCCTTTCCCACGGAAAGACCACCAAGAGGGGCGTGGTAGGCCGCAATGGCCGCCACGTAGACCTTCAAGGTGGAGTGGGATAACCCTGCAGACAACCGGCTTTGCAGGAACTCCAGCACTGAACCAACTGGGCAGTTAACTGGGTCTTGCTGGCGGTGTCCGCACCAAGAAGTGAAAAGTTTCCACTTCAAGGCGTACAGTTTCCTCGTGGAGGGAGCTCTAGATTGGAGGATGGGCTCAACAACCTCAGTTGAGAGACCGGAAGCTAAGAGGTGCGCCCCCTCAGAGGCCACACCCAAAGCTTCCACAGCTCCGGCCGGGGGTGAAGAATGGTACCCCCTGCCTGTGAGAGGAGATCTCCCCTGACGGGAATCTCCCAGGGAGAGCCGTCGAGGAGAGAAATCAGGTCCGAGAACCATACTCGGCCCGGCCAGTACGGGGCTACTAGAAGAAGGGACACCCCGTCCCGGCGCCCTCTCTCTAGAACTCCCGGGAGCAGAGCGATCGGGGGAAAGGCGTACAGACGTAGCCTCGGCCACGTCTGCACCATGGCATCCAGCCCCAGGGGAGCTGGATGAACTAGAGAGTACCAGAGGGGACATTGCGTGTTCTCCCTCGTGGCAAACAGGTCCACCTGGGCTGGACCAAACACTTTCCAGATCTGCTTCACCACCTCGGGGTGAAGCATCCATTCCCCGGGCCTCGGCCCCTGTCTCGACAGGATGTCTGCTCCCAAGTTGAGATGCCCAGGAACATAAACTGCTCTCAGCGAGAGGAGTTTGTCCTGGGACCACACAAGGATCTGGTGCGCCAGCTTGTACAAGGGGCGCGAACGCAGACCTCCCTGGTGGTTGATGTACGAGACCACCGAGGTGTTGTCGGTGCGGACCAACACATGGCGGTCTCTTAGGTCCAGGAGAAAGTGTTTCAGAGCCCGAAACACGGCCAGCATCTCCAGGCAATTTATGTGCCACGTGAGTTGGCGACCGCTCCACAGACCGCGGGCAGGGTGGCCACTCATGACCGCTCCCCAACCGGTGAGGGACGCGTCCGTCGCTAGCGTTACACGGCGACAAGGAGCTCCCAACACCGGGCCCTGAGACAAGAACCAAGGCTTCCTCCACATGTCCAGGGCACGTAGGCAGCGTGACCCTGATCATGCGAAGTGGGTTTCCCCTCGGGGAGAACCCCTTGGTCTTGAGCCACCACTGTAGGGGTCTCATGTACAGCAGGCCAAAAGGTATCACGTTGGACGCTGCTGCCATCAGACCCAGCAGTTGCTGGAACCGCTTCACAGTGAGTGACTGGCCTTCCTTCACTCTCTTGACTGCAGTGAGGATCGACTCGGTCCGAGCAGGAGACAACCGTGCCTGCATCGTGGTCAAATCCCACACCACGCCCAGATAAGTGGTTCTCTGTAGTGGAGAAAGCACACTTTTCTTGGCGTTCAGTCTCAACCCCAGCGCCTTCATGTGAGCGAGAACGACATCTCGATGCCGAACTGCCACCATCTCCGACTGAGCTAGGATCAGCCAGTCGTCGATGTAGTTGAGTATGCGGATGCCCTGGAGTCGCAGAGGAGCCAGAGCTGCATCCACACACTTCGTAAAAGTGCGGGGGGAGAGTGCTAGGCCGCACGGAAGAACCCGATATTGGTAAGCTTCGCCCCTGAAAGCAAACCTCAGGAACTTCCTGTGATGAGGAAGGATGGAGACGTGAAAATATGCGTCTTTTAGATCTATCGTGACAAACCAGTCCTCGGACCTGATCTGAGACACGACTTGCTTGATGGGGAGCATCCTGAACTTCAGTCGCTTGACTGAGCGGTTCAGAACGCGCAGATCTAAAATGGGACGCAGGCCCCCATCCTTCTTCGGAACAATGAAGTACCGGCTGTAGAACCCGGACTCTCTTTCGTGAGGAGGGACCACCTCGATGGCCTCCTTCCTCAGGAGAGTAGCTACTTCCTGTTCCATTACCAGATCCTGCTCGGGGCCCACCAGAGTGGGAGAGACCCCGTTGAACGGCGGAGGTGGTGCGCCGAACTGAATGCGATAACCTCGCTCTACAGTATGCAGGACCCAAGCAGACACATTGGGCAGTAGTTTCCACGCTGCCAAATGATCTACTAAGGGAACCAACCTCTCGAGGCTGGCCTCTGGTGTTAAGGGGGCCGCTGGAACGGTGTCCTGAAACGGTTGCCCGGCAGGAAGCACCTGAACCAGCGGTCCCAGAGACCCCCGCGGGGGTGGCGAGCTCCCCAGCCCCGCTACGTTGCCGGGCGGGAAAAACTGGGGTGGATGCTCGCTGGAGACCACTGCGCCCTGAAGCACCGGCAGGGTTGGCAGAATGATCTCCCGAGGGCACAGGGGGGACCCGAACACCGAATACTGCGGTGTGACCCGCTTCCTCCCGGATGGGGCTGCCCCCGGCGGTCCCGAACCTTTAGGACCGCTTGGTCGAGGACCTCTTCGACTGAAGCACGACCTTCAGATCGGGCTTAGCCTGGGAGGTCCTCGACCTAGAGCGTTTGGCCGCTCGCTCTCGATGGGGAGGAGTGCGAGTGGCCACGCTCTGCTTTTGAGCTTCCCGGTGCGAGGAGCTGGTAGACGGCCGGGGCT